>JBAJNP010003394.1:27271-39956 GCA_036877545.1 Yasuhikotakia modesta
CACACACACACAAACCTACAGCAACCCCCCCATACACACACACACACACAAACCTACAGCAACCGTGAATTCACGGTACACATGTTTTTATCAGGACTTGCCTTCCCCTGGGATCAAACCCACAACCTTTGCGGTGTAGAACGCAATGCTCTACCAGTTGAGCTAACAGGAAGGCAGTTAAGCTCAGATGTCTTGAGATCTGAGAATCAGGTTCCCTGAACCACAACATGTCCTTCATCTGCTTTTCTTCTCCTGCGTAAACATTTATAAAACATTAAAAGTTTGTTGCAGAATATTGAAGTGTGTGCAAGCATTCACTGAGACATCATCTGCTGTGTTGTGGGATCGTGTCATGCCAAGCGATGCTGTGATATTGGTCGCCATGGTAACAGCGACCTCTATCATTGGTGCATCTCGCTGAAGTATTATGAGTATTTAGAGATGATCTTCCATTCCAGTTCAGCTGAAAGAAATGTTTGTTTTAAAATGTTTTGAAGTTGTAATCACAGCCTTTACAGAAGCAAAGATCATCTCGTAACAAGCTAAGAAGTCTGTCTTCTTGAACAGTGAAAATGTATTTTTTTTATACATTTCGGAGACTTAAATGTGTGTGTGTGTGTTCATCTTCATTAGTGATTGTCCAATTAAAGCTGTAATTTTCAGACATGAGATCAGCTGACATTTTGCTTCCCCCTACATGTGAGATGTATTCATGGATGCAGTGCTGATGGCTGTAAATACTTTATAGCTGCATTAAACAATGTTGTGTTTTTCAGTTGTAGTTAATTATTAAATGAATAATCCTTGACTCATTCTAACTAATAACATAATTATTGAGTGCGTTGCTGTGATGTATCAGTGTGGTTGCCTCTGTCTGGAGATCTTTTGTGTTTGTACCTGTATGTGTTTGTTTGAAAGGATGAGGGTGTTTATAAATGGTTTTATTAAGTGATAGTAAGCAAGGGTGTGTGTGTTTGTGTGTGTGTCTGTGTGAGTGTGTGTGTCTGTCTGTCTGTCTGTGTGTGTGTGTGGTGACCCAGATGGAAATGTTCACTGTCTGCTGGTGCCTCATTATGCCTCACTGGGCTGTAAAATGTGAGTGAGAGATATTGATTTTTCTGACTGTTTCTGCATTGACTATAATAAGTCAAAATGCTGTGAAATCTCTCTGCTGATGAAAAATGTACTTCCTTTATTTATAATTTATTTATATATTTTATTTATTTACTGGTGGGTCTGCATTTTCTAGGTGCCATAGATGTACCAGCTCTCTGGTAAGTTGTTCTGTTGATTCAGATTTGAGGGGCTTCACAGAGATCCTAAACAGATATTTGAGTCTTTTCTGTTTGTGTTGTTGCTTGTGTTTCCCTGCTCTGTGTGTTTGCTGTGAGCTGAAGAGTTTACAGTATGTTTCATTCCTCTCTCAGTCTTAATAATAGGCAGTAATAATTAGCTGACATTGTAACTGGTAAAATACAGCATGTTTTTTGTAGTATCCGTCATTCATAAAATATTGCACGTTATCTGTTCAACCCACAAACAAGAATGTTGTGTGTTGTTTTTGCATAATTTTTTATCTCAGAATAAGGACAGAAATGTTTAAATATTTATGATGTTAATAATACTTAAATGTATTTAAGTTCCAGCTTAAAATTCATTTTTCTTCTGCAGACAATAATTCCATATTGAAAACTTCTAAATCTGAAACAAATTCTTTGAGTTTACAGAATAGGATTGATGAATGATTTGATGAATGTCATTAAAATAATTTGAGGCAGTCAATAGGATCAGTCATTGTCCTGTTACCGTACTGTTACACAAAACATCCTGATCTGTTGGTCTGACGGTTTTAACTGGAGTCTGAGTGGTTTAACTGGTTTGAGAGTGTAGTAGAACATTTAAAGCACAGCAGTAGAACTGTAAGTGTCATTTATTTGTTTGTTTATTGTCACAGGCGCAAGTGATTCTGGTTTAACAGGTTGTAGTTGTAGTCAAGCTGTTACCAGGACATTTGCTCATTTCGTAAGCTATTGTCATGTGATATGCCGTAAGGATCCAGGTTATTGCATTCTTACCCAACACACTAACAAAAGTCACCAACATCTATTGAAACGCATGTATTTTCTTAACCATATTGTGAAGGCAACTTTTATCTGTGGTTCCTATAGATCATTATATTTGTAGTTTTTTAATGTTTATTTATAGTGTAAAATTATTGTCCATAAGTGTTCTTCAATATTCTGTCTGTATGTAATTTAATATGATTGTGTGATTGTAGACAGAAGAGAATCTGTCCCCAAACTGAATCTGAATTCAGCGCAAATAAAAGCTTTGGCTCTAAATATGATGTGAATTAACTCAGGAAGCTCTTGGAAAAGTTTTAGGTTTCTTCCACACAGCCCATTAACTGAAGAAAGTTTAAGGGGGTTGTTTTTGTGTAATATTTGAGGTCTAGATCTTAAAAATTTGGCTGTTGCAGAAACTGATGGTGAGTTTCTTATGAAGTTTCCTAAGATCATATGGGGAATTGTTTTTGACACGCATGTTTAGACATGCTCTAATATTTTCTGTTGCTCCTACAAGAATGCTGATCAGAAATAAAAAGCTTTTCAACACCTTAATAACAGATCAAAACTTGAGCTTCTAAACAGAGATAATGCGTTTTTATCATATATGGTTACACAAAACAGGCCTGATTTCTTTTATAGAGTTTATAGAGAAAAACCTGTTTCTTTCTTTGTCAGTGTTAAGACTCTTAAGCAGCGGACACAAAAAGACATTAAATCCTTTGGAGTTTTGTTTTTAGTTTTGCATTACACATAATCAGTCATCTGAATATCCCAAAACGTGTGAAAATATATATTGTGAATTGTGTAAAAATATATATATACTATGTATATAACTTCCACAGTAATGTATAATCATAATAATGAATTGGTTTGTAAATCAGTAGAAACTGCCACAGTTTCTACTGATTTTTGAACTTGATCAATAATCACGATTCGGTGTCGTTGTGGTGAACGAGCGTCACTGGAGGGTTGGTGAAGGAGAACATTTCCCATGTCAGATGTTGCCCTAGTAACCCTCAGCTCAAAGACAATTGGATGTAAAGTAGATCAGATCTAAAGCAGCTTAAGTCTCACAAGTAGCTGAACTTACAGGCACCTTCAATAATGTGAAGCGTTCTCTATCTCCAGTGTTACTCACACTGGATGACTGTGAGGTCACACTAATGAACATGGACACTGAAAATCATTAAAGCAGTAACTGTTGATGCCAGTTAACAGCGAGGAGCTTTGATCAGCACACATGACTTTCCTTCATTCTGATGTAAATAATTTAACTACCCATGACATGACAAAGATCTTCATCTTTGTCCGGAAGCTTGACAGTGTCACACATGATCTGCTTCTGAACTGCCTGTTATTTATTATATGTGTAATTTATTGTGTTTGTGTACTGGTGTGTGTGTGAGTAGCAGTGTGTCTGAAGTGTTTGTGTTGTAGTTGAAGTCGGTGTGGATGTTACTTTAGATGTGGAATTACTTTAATCTGAGCTTTTAGCTACTTGTTGCCTGTTCAGCTCAGATGGACTCCACTGACTCTCTTCAGCTGCTGTACAGACGATCTGCAAAGATTTTAACTGACTTGAGGGTACAATGATTCTGGAAGGGAAAAACGTTTTAGCCACACATTACATTAATGCCATATGTGAAATAATTTTGCTCCAGTGTTTAATATCAAGAATCTGTGATATTACTTATACTGTAAGTTTAGGTTCAGTGGCACTCTGCACTGACCCAATGGGACCTTTGCTTTGGTCCAGATGATATTTGAATGCTGATTTTACTGTGGGCTGGAGTTTTTTAAAAAACTCTAGCCGACTGATGTAGACTGACATACATGCGATTAGTAATGAACAAACAGCTAAACGATAAGAAATTATCGTTTCATTTTAGCTTTCTTTAGTTAAAGAGGTTTTGAGAGGGAGGAAAACAATGTATTTCACCAAATGCTGGTCATCAGAGTTCAAGTACTAGCCGCAGATCTGATCAGCTGACCTGTTCAAACTGGGCTTCGTCTGAAATCTTTATTCTTCAGAAGTGAGAGAATGAGGGATCAGACAAAATCAGAAACAAGCAAACCTTAGATGGGATGTTGTTGGTGAAAGTTTGTCTTCAGTTCAGTTTCTGAACTTCAGTTCCTGCCGTTCATAAGACAGAGAAAAGATTATCTGTTATGTTGATTAAATCCTATGACAGTAGGGTGGGGGGCTGTTCTTTTTAAGCCTTTAAGCTTCTCTGGATATTGAAAAAGCTTTGGGACAAATTTGTTTGTTAGATTTACACAGCGCTTGGAAATACTGCGTGTGTATAATGGCCCTCACAGAATGTGTGTAACTGTATGTTTCACTTGAAGTTCAGAGATGCATGCGACCCATGTGCGTTTACTAAGGTGGAGAATGTTTGAAAATGGGACGTGGGAGTGATGTAATGCATCACATACATTACATCCCTGATGACATCAGCAGCAGTGATGTCATTCATAAGAGATCACCAATGTGGGGCTGTGACAGTGTTGAAATGTTTCTAAATGAACTACTTTCATCAGTTACATCAGTGAACAGAACTAAAGGGGCGGATGTCATTCAATTGCAGTGAAATCTTTTGTGAATTGCTTGGATGCGCCTTCCTGTTAGCTCAACTGGTAGAGCATTGCGTTAACATCGCAAAAGTTGTGGGTTCGATCCCAGGGAAAGGCAAGTCCTGATAAAAATATGTGTACCTTAAATTCAATGTAAGTTGCTTTGGTTAAAAGCGTCTGCCAAATGAATAAATGTAAATGGATATTGGAGAATTGCTTAGAGTTCTGCAGGTATTCGGAGATCTGACACAAGTAAACATCTGTGCAGTACGTCTGTGCAGTATATCTGTCAAGATCCAACACTGGCATGATTTTAGCATATGCACAAGCTAAGTTTAACGTCCGTGCACATTTCAGCGTTCTGGTGCAATAGATGCGCAATGCTGTGGTTCCTGCTCCTGACACTTCACTGGACAGTGGTCACAACAACACTTCAGTCATCGACACTCAACAGCGCTGCCCTGCAGGAGGGTAAGTAAAACTGACACTGAAAACACTGAAAATTGACCTAGTGGAGCATTATTGAGTGTTAATAGACTTCAGTGGTGCTAATACTGGTCTGGGGTCAGTCTGTTTGTAATCAGTAGTAGAAAATGTTTAATGAATGATTTCACTGCTCTTTGATTTGTTGTGCTTCTAATAAAGATTTATATTTTACACATAATTAATCTCCATCTGTTACACACATGTAACTAGTCTCCATAACACTCACATATTTGTCTGGGTAAGGAAATACTGTTATTAGAATATGTTAAATCTGGGCTTGAAGGACAATGTGTAGTTACAACTTCACACAATATCTTTAAATGGGCATGGTCAGCTGTAGGGGGCGAGAGTTTTTAGGCGGTTTAGATGTTTTTTAGATGTTTTCAGATGGTTCAGACGTTTCTGACGTGTTCAGATGGTTTTGCTATTTTGAGAGTGTCATTTGTTGTCAGGCGGCTCAGACATTTTCAGACAGTTCTGAGGGTTTCCAAACGGTTGGGGACCACTGCTGTAGATTGTTTAACTCTCACATCAGTTGAAAGTGTGTCTAATATTTCTGTGTAGTGCCTCTCATCAGCAGCTTAAATAAATCATTTCTACATGCGTCATCTATTTTAATACATTTTTTATACATTCTGAAGTGCCCAAGGCAAAAAAAACTGCCTGTTTTAGACAGGCCCCAGAAAATGCAGGGCTCACTGCAAACTGTCCAACATCTATGTACAACAATAAGTTGATACACAAGACACAATATAAGTGACAACAGCCATATAAGAGGACTAGAACCCTTATATTGATAGAATTTATATGATAGTTTTTGTTCAATTAACTGTTTTCCAAATCAACATTTGGTGCAGAATTATTATGTCCTGAAAAGCCGTACCAGATTACTGATAGTCACTTCAAAGAATTTCTGTTTAAAGGTATTTAGCCAGATGATATCATTGTATCATGTTGGCAAAAGCAATGTGAAGCAAACAGCTCCAGTTCTGTTTGTTTGGGATTTTTGTTTGTTAAATGTAGTTTTTCCTGTTTAAGAATGAATGGAATTGTGAACATGCTCACACGCAACCAGCCTGCCTGCACCAACAGGAAAACATACTCTTTTTCTCTCTCTCTCTGTCTCTTTTCTCTCTCTTCTCTGCTATTATAGTTTTTCCTAAAAGATCATTCTGTATATATAAACTTGTTTTCTTATGGGGACCAATAAATGTCCCCGCAGTGTATACGTTTGCTTCTTTTACAGTACTTGTGGTGACCTTTGGTCTTTTAAATGCAGGTAATACCTGGACCACAAACACAAAAGCACACAGACACCAACACTCTTATGTCAAGATATGTTCTGTTCCTCAGGTTTTAATGTCTGTCATTTAAAAGACACTCCTGATTCTTCCAAAAATTGATCCGCTTTCACAGGAGGTTTCTCTGTTTTCAGGCTGTTGTTTGTGTTTGAGAGTCGCTACGACAGAGTCTGGAGAGGGAAAGCAGAACATAATCACTCACCCCAGATTTGTTTTCCACTTACTTTATTTCTACTAATCAGGTGGCCTTGTGATTGGCTGATCGCTGTTGCCCCGGGCGATGTTTATGGCAGCATGGTGGTCCTCTGCTGACACCACTCATATAGACACACATTTGTGATCTCTGTGGTTGGAATATCTTGTGTTTAATAAAAGCCAGAAGAGCTTTAACCAATTTTCTCAATATAGAAAAGTGAGACAATACCACAGTGTTTTTCAAGAACACATCAGCATGTCTTTGCACATATCAAATGATTTGTTCTTGTACTTGTAACAGTTAAAGTGTTTAACTTGTAACAGTTAAACACTTGTTCAAGCTTGTCTATTCTCAAAAGCCTTGCAGAGAAATGCAGCTCCTGCGGCCAAAACACAGTTAACCGATTAAACGTGTTCAGCTTTGATTGCCTCGTGATGTTTGAGTTATCAGCCTCATTTCTGCAAGTGCTGTTTGTTTTGGCTGAAGTATTGTTTTGCTGTTTACGTAACATGAAGCAAAGCTTTCGCTGTAAATTACAATGAGCCAGTGAAAGGTTGGACGGTTGTATCAGGTGAAGATAGGTCACCATGGAGACCAGAGAGAGAAATGTGTCAACCTTTTCTTTCCTTGTTCCTGCCTGCGTGCATGTGTGTGTGGTTTCAGAAATTACAAAAATCATGTCCAACACACAATTCATGGGATTACTGCAAATATTATATGCAAGATGTGTTTTTAAAACGGATACTATGGATATTATGATTATTATATTATGGATATTATGATTACTTATGAATAAAGAGTTGACTGAAACAATGGAAACTGAAACACATTTGGACCATTTGAATAAATGGACTTGCATAAGAAACACTTGTCTCCGACCTCACTCAGAGTTCTGTGGCAGGGCATGTATTCAGACTGCAAACTAAAAAAAATGTAGTACCAAATAACATGATAAGACAGATGATATTGTAAAGATGTCAATGAACACTGACCCCAGATCAGCCATTTCTTTGTGCTTCTAGCATCACAGTTAATATGTAATCTGTCTCACGAGGCTTGTCACTAAATTTGACGTCCAATTCAATTTTCTGTTTTTTAAAAAACCCTTCACAATCCTATCTCTGTCTCTCTCTCTCTCTCTCTCTCTGTGTGTTTACATGAGTGTGTACTTGTATTTATCTGAGTTTAGTTTCCATGTCATTAAAGGAATCTTCGGGTTTTCTCTTGTTAATTTTTAAAACATTGTGTTATGAGGTTCTTAGTTACTCTTGTATCTATTAATGTATTGAACAGGCTATTTTATTTAATTTTAAAATACTAACATTCTTTCTGCTAGTTAGTTATCATTTGAATAACTTTTTTTAAACTTTGTTGAACTTTCAAACCCTTTTTAAGTGCTATTTTATTTGGGGTTATCAGAGTTCTTGGTGTCTGTGTTTTGTAGGAATGCCTAGTCACTAAATCAGATTAGCATAGTTGCTAGCATTAGCCTACATGTCATAATCTGAAAGTGTTGAAGCACGTAACAGCATTTGGACAATAAAAGATGATGACTGATCCCAGCAGCAGCCACTTAAAGTATTGCATATTACACTGTACAGTACAGCTTCTTAATTTATTTTGCAGATGTGATGAGGCTGAATGTTCTTAAATGTCGCTCACCAAACATGGAGGTTTTCAGCTGTCAGTGGAGTCCACTGGAGAGTGAGAAGAACGTCACCTACACACTCACCTACAGCATCGGGTGAGAGGGTACAGAAAGAATCTGTACTTCTATTGCTAAAGTTTATGTTGATGCTGACGGGTAGCAGATGAGAAAACAGTTTGAAAACAGTGATTCATTTTCCAAATTATGACTGATGACATATGCGGTGCAGAAAAAAAGCCTAAGCTTTTGTCTGTTCTGCTGTTCCTTGGTTATAAAGTAATGCAATGATTTATGAGACGTATTGTAAAACTTCTTGGGACTGTTTCTTTCACTTTCTGGCTGTGAGTGTGAAACACATGTAACGATGTCGCCCCCCCCAGCAGGAAGGGTTTGGCTTTAGAGTGCCCAGATTACGTGAGCGGTGGTCCAAACAGCTGCTTCTTTGACATTAAACACACTCAGATCTGGGAGTACTACTGTATAAACATCACAGCGCACACCCACAGCGGTCCAATCACCTCACGGACAGAGTGCCTAGATGTCGTCGATATAGGTGATCCACTCAACTGCTGAAAAAACATACTATACACACAGTCTGTCTGCCTCCCATCTACCTGTTTGTCTGTCTGTCTGCCCACATGTTGAGTTAACAAACTGTTTTTTAGTAATTTTGCCAGAGCTAATGAATGCTGGTCAGTAATACTGTGCTATGTGTTTGTGTGTGTGTGTGCAGTGGAGACAGACCCACCCTTCAACCTGTCATACAGCATGCTGAATGGAAGTGCTGATGACTCCGGCCGCAGCGTTCTGGTGTCCTGGATGTATCCTATCGCTCCTCAGGTTCAAGCTGGATGGATTACGCTGGAGTACGAGCTCCGCTACAGACCTCTGTCCCAGCCGGACACCTGGAAGGTACAAACTGAATGTGTGCATGACTTGGTATAAAAGGAAATGTTCTGTGTGCATTTCTAAATCACAGATATATGACTAACTAAAAACAAGAATTAAGCTGCTAGGCCAGGGACTTGCAAACTCTGTGACCGAAAGAGCCATTTTGGCCCCTCTCCCACCTCACTTTGCCTAAAGATTTGGGTAAAGAGTTAGGATTAGCGAGAGAGCATGTATATCTCTAGTGAACACATTCCTCAAACGCTGGAACATCTCTTTCCTGGAGACCTGTGTTCAGCATCTTGGGTGAACAGTTCAGGATCAGATGTGGTATGCAGCAACAGACAATATAAGAACAATATGCGCTGTGGGCTTCATCTAACACTAAACAGAGTGCGTGATTGTTTCATTTTGTTCTGGATCTGGATGAAAAGGTCTATCATTTGAATATGTATAGATGGAAAAGTTTGAGCACACAAAATGCAGTAAAATGTCTGCAGCCTCCAATATGGTGACTTCTAAAGTGTGCTCTTCTTGTAGTTTGTGCAACATCAGTCACGGATACCAGGTGGGTGGTGTTTATATCCTTTGCTTTCAAACAAATCAACAGAGCCTCACAGATGTCCTTTCCTCAGATTTGGGCTTTCAGTGGTATCAACTCTGTCTTCCTGCAGCCCATAAGAGTTCAGCAGAGCTTTCTGCTGCACGCTGCTAACATCCCCTCCTCACAGGCCATTGAGTGTGCTGGTGCTCAGTTGATGTCCTTGATTTGTTGGCTAATGATGCTGCTATTTTAATGGCCCTGTCCTTGACGGATTTTGCAGGGAGAGGCATATGTCTAATTTTCGGAAAATTTCACGTTTATTTTCTAGTCTACATGACCTGACATTTTAATGAAAAATTCTATCATGCATTCTCTATCTGTGATTAGCTTTGTGTGGTTTATCCCCTGAGTTGCCACAAAATATTAACTTTATAAAGTTAAATTTGCTATGCTAAACATATACTTTAATCAAAGATGTACATTGAAGAACCCAAAACATGTTTAAAGACCAGAATATCAAAGCAGCATAGCAACCACTAACAACAACAACATAACAACTGTATAACAATACTTTTGCAACCACCAGCAACATATCAACTAAAGTAATTCTATTATAATATTATAATTTTCTCTCTAACTACTTTCTCTCAAAACTAATTGTTTTGCTTCGGAAGACACTTAAGTCATGTTGTGTTTGTGTGTGCAGGTGAAGGAGCGTCTGCGTGACTCTTCTCTGGAGTTGTTCGATCTTCCAGTTGGCAGCTATGAGCTAATGGTGCGCTGCCGATCCACTAAAAGTAAACTTTGGAGCAGATGGAGCGATCCGATCCACTTCACCATCACTGCTAGACGTCTACCCGGTACACACACGCCGGAACTCTGCTCAGTACATACTAACACCAGAACTCTACATACACAAAACACTGAAACACATTAAGATCTGTCTGTCTGGTGTTTGATCTGTTATAGTTCACATGCTGGCGTTCATGTTGGTAGCAGTCGTGGCTGTCATGATCTTTCTCATAATTGGCTTTGGACTGATTCCACAGGGCAAAAGGTTAATGACATCAGAGTTCTTCTTTACTTAAGTGAGGTGTTTATTGCTATGTACCTCTTTCAGGTAACCTAAATGTGATTTATCTGGCAACAAGTCAAAATACTATTTAGTATGGTCATAATCTCTGAAATCTTTTGTGTTGTTTCTGCAGAATTAAAGCATACCTCCTGTCACCAATTCCCAAACCACGTATCCGAGGACTGGACCCCATTCTAATAAAGGTTTGTCATAACACATTTGGCATTGTTGTTTAAGTCACATTAATTTAACAGACCTCAGTGTTAAACTTCTGGTTAAATCCATTCAGAGCATAACAACTAGTTTAATCTGTGACCTCTTTCTAAACTGAACCAGATGACAAGCATCATTTTTCCATTAGTATTCAGAAATACTTGATCTTTTTCTTTAATCTGTCTGTCGTTCTCTCTCTCTGTCTCTCTCCATGTCACCTCTCTTTTTCTCCAGAATGGGAAGATGGATGAGATCAACCATCATTTCTCTTCTTTTCATGGCTATAAACCTCCACAGTACTGTATGGAGACCTGGTACCAGGTCAATGTGGATGCAAGTCCGGTCGTGACACCCAGCAACTTCCTGTCTTACTATAAAGGGGATGATAGGGCAAACACTCAGCACCAGCCCATCCCAGATGGACAAACTTTCCCTGAGATGAACCAGAGCCCTGCATCATACTGCCAGGCTCCTCCAGAGCACTGGGACATGTCTGCAGATATGGCCAGTTCCCCTCAAAATACTGCAGCAGCTTGGCCAGAGACCGGCCACACCCACCCAGAACTTTTGGCTTTCCCAGGAATGGACTACAGCATGATTCTAAACCCTGTCCCAGCTGGGATCGCTCCGATGCAACCCACCACTCATGACTTCTACACCTGCATCAGTGAAATAACACCTACTGGGGCAGTACATCTGGTGCCCTGCCTGGCTGATTTGACAAAAACCATGCCCTACTTGCGCTTTAAAGAGGGACTTCACAACGATTCGGACAAAAGCAGCCAATCAGCAGCTTTGGAGGAGAAAGAGATGCACTGCGATGCAGATTGTGTGGGTGAAATGGACCAGAGGGAGTCCACAGTGCCTTTGCTGCGTCATGCAGCGGACAAGAAGTGAGCTTGCTGTTAAAACAAACAATCAGAAGCTGCACAACTGGGCTGGTTTCAAACATGCGACGTACAATCACACACTCCATATACTGTAACCAAAACAATAATGTTTTAGTTGTTACCAGTTGTTGTTTTATTAGGATGAAATTTTACCAGAAGACAAGACAGGAATATTGATTTATTGAAATATTGATGTTGTTACAAAACACACAAATAGGAAAGGAAGCTGGATTCATAATTAAAACAAAAAAATACTGTTTGTCTGCATTGATGAGCCCAGAAATAGACTACGAACCCAATTAAGAGAAAGCATGACTTTATCTGCTGCACATGCCTCACAGTATAGGTGTTAAAGCCTATTATTTATGAGTTTTCAGATGGTTTTGGAATTCAAAATTCCCTGTTATAAAAAAACTGTAAACAAAATTTGTAAAAACATTTTTAACAGAAGTCTGTCCCATTCTGTGCTAGAAATTCTTCATTATATGTCCAGCAGTGAGTCACTGTAGGCTGCACTCGTGGGCTGCACTGAACATCAGTCTTTAACACATTCAACACTGTTCAGTGATAAATTTAGACAAAATTCTTAGATATTATTACATATTATCTACGTCTTATAAGAGCATTAACAAATTGAAGCCATATGTGCAACAACATGCACATCAAAGATTCTGCAAGATGCCACATACCTCTACAATCAACACAAAGATGCCACAGACCTCTACAACTAACACACAGATGCTACAAGCCTCTACAATCAACACAAAGATGCCACAGACCTCTACAACCAACACACAGATG
>JBAJNP010003395.1:0-22265 GCA_036877545.1 Yasuhikotakia modesta
AAAGTGTCTGCAAAACTAGTACATTTAAGTGAGATGTTTTGCTGAATATTTTGCACTGATAATTGCAGTTCCTGTTTGCTTACATGAATAGAAACAAACACATTTCTCCCCTTTTCTCTCCACAGAAGAAAATTTGAAATACCTAGAATGACAAAATTTTCATTTTTGGATGAAAAACCCTTTAACTGCAGTGAAGTTGTGGCCTTATATCAGGTACGATCGGACCAGCTCTCGTTCAGCCCAGTTCTCTCACTTTAATTGTCTCAGTTATTTAAGTATTTGTGTACGTTATCATTTGTGCATTTTTTATGATCTGTTTTAACATACGGCAAAACAACTTTTGTCTATGATTTACCATTTGGTAAAATGTTAATGTCAGTAACTGACTGGGATAATTAAGTAATTAAAGGCAGATGTTGGAACAAATGCCAACACAGGCTTTTGCCCTGCAGAAACTTTTCTCTGCTCTGATTTTGACACCCCTGTTGTGTGGGGATATCCCAGAGGTACCTGTAGACTAGTTACAGTTTCACTCTCGTGATTATTCGGTTGGAGTCTTTGATATTGAACTGAAATGGTCTTTTATGTTATTGTGGCGAGAGGAAATGGACTGTAAAGCACGTGCCATCAGAATAGCAAATCACGGCTCCTAATAGCCGTAGCCAGTGAACCACAGATCTGGCCTGGAGTTAAAGCGGAAACACACATTTCACTCTAAACGAGAGATACCCGGAGAAGAGGCCACTATGTGCCTTTGCAGTATAAGACAGTAGAACTATACAGGTTACTATATAGGGTCTATATAGAAATGGGTCCCAAACAGGTGCATGCCACAGATGTGTGTGGACATCCGTCGGCCCGTTTGACAGCTGTCAGAATCGGAGCGTGGCTGCCAGGCATTGCAAAGCGTCGATCGATAAGCAGGAAATGTTCCATTAAAGAAAGATTACGTGGACATCGCTGTAAAAAACAGCCAGGGGTGCTTCCATCACTGATCGGTGATGAATGTTTTGATCATTGCTAGATACAAAGTCTGTTTCTCAGAGTATGAGAGCCAGTTCTTTATTAATGTATTTTTGCTCTATATGTTTGTATTAAATGTATATGGCATACATACAGTACAGTGTATCTGCATACACATAGATTTCTTTGTGTGTGTGTGTGTAGATTTAATGTGTGTGTGGTATATATGGAGAGGGATAAAGACATATAGATGTTTACTGTGGGTAATTATAATGCAATCTGGCTAGTGGTCCAAAATGGCATCAAGCTCATGGTCATGAACGCACCATTAAACAGAGTTTCCACAGGCCACCAAGGAGCACAAATCTGCGGTTAATTGGTGGAGAACCATGAGAGATGATTAAGAAACAAAGATCGCTGGGAGCTGAAAAAAAGACACAACAAGCAAAAACCAACACTGGCTGCAGGACCATCAATCATATGTGTCAACGCCTTCACTGCGCTGTGTAATTTATTGGAATTGTTCTTAGGAAATGGGTACAATCTGTAATGTGTAGCTAAGATCAGTTCCTAACACCTCACAGCGGTTGACACTGAAAGCAATCTTGGGCTGTGTCCTTCGATCTGTGACTCTGACCTTTCATGTTGTAGCTGCTTTTAAAGGTTTTTCCTTAAAACGAGTGGGTGAAATATCTTGTGGTAGATGTTTGGATGAAAGTTTCCCCTCAGCCCAAATGAAGTTTTAGCAGGAAGTGACAGCGTGTCACGAGATTGAGGTCAAACGCATCATTATTTTGGAGGGAAATTTGGTATTGTGGTGAAGAATGTGATCTTGACGGAGGTTTGGCCTTTCAGGAATACATTTCACAACGCATCCGTCACGTCTAAACTGACAGCTGCTCCACATCGCTTAGCGCTCTCACTAGATTATTATCATGACGGTTTGTTGCTCAAGCACAGGTCAGGTGTGTGTGTGTGTGTTTCTGCAGTGTTTAAATACGAGTCAGACCCGTGTGGTGTATAAAACACTCTCTCTCTCTCTCTAACACACACACACAGAATCATGTTTCCTAATTCCCTGAGCCACATCTCAATCATTTTCTCTGCTAATTTGAGAGTCACCCTCATTTCTTTTTAAACGATTCATTTTCAGCACATTTGTACAGTAAATGGCCCCGATGTGTTCTACAATTTAGTCAATTACTGTTTCAGCCACTGGGGCTCCAGGGAGGCCGAGCGCACATGGCCTGAAGGAACCATCTTAATAATTGTTTCAGGAAAGTTGGGAACGGATCGGTAACGCTGTGTTCTACTTATTGAAATGTCAATTGGAGCCGAGACTTCACACTTACCATTCTCTATTTATACGTTGTTCTCTATGTTCCATTAAAACCGTATAGATCTCCTTTCTTATGCGTCTGACCTGCAGCGAGGAGATGCGTTTGCTTGTTGTTTCGTTATGAATGGAAACTGGCTAAACTGAATGCTGTGTCTATGTTTAAGTTATTATTAGGCTAAATTATAATTAACACAACGCTCGCTGATTTTAGCAACGTTGTGTTTTAGTTTCTGAGGTTGGGTTTGTCATGCAAACTGTAAGAATTGCTGTGCAGTACTTCTGAAAAACATGCTTCATTTTTTTGATTGCTTTTGCTAATTAATTTCATTTTTTGGATTTTTTAGGATTTTTTTAAGCATATAATGATTTTTAAATATAAGTTTATATAGTGCAAATAGATTTTAGGGTGTTCTGTGCGTCTTTCAAATAACGTTCCCGCTCTATTTTCAGTTTTTTAACAGCTTTACGTTCATATTATATCTCAGGGACCCTCAATTTCCCTACATGTAATTCAATAAGGGCCGTTAAATTTGCAAAACTTCTCCTGAGGTCCTCTTTAATTACAAATTAATTAATCCGGAATCAATTAAAAAATTACACCCCCCCAAATGAGGTCTTAATGGGTGTTAATGGGGGGGTGAACGTGTAACTGGACCAAACAATGTGACCCGCAGACCCCAATTAACAAGCTCATTTTTTATCATTTATCTTCTGTTTGGATAATCGTCATTAAATTTGGATTTCGTAATTGCGTCTCTGAAATGTACATTCTCATTATTGCTAGAAGGTCGACCCGCTCTCGTCGTCCCATCGGCGGGTCTTTTTGAAACCAAGGTCGCGGGATGTCATTGTTTAAATCGGCCTTGAATGGCATTTAATATCGGTGGATCTGTCCCAATAAGCTTATCAATAAAACGTCTAAACCGAATGACTGCTTCACTGCAAACACTGGTTGTGCTTTTAGGAAAGAGTCCTTAACTTGCTACTGGTTAACGCTGCTAACCAGTATCAAACAAGAGTGTTTATTAGATGCTCAGGCATGTGGCATTAGGCAGTCAGTCTATCTGTATGTATTAAGCTGTCACTGTAGGGTGATGGAGGGGGAAGCAGTGGTCCTGATCCGGCCCGGTCCGCTGTGATGGGCCCAGGCCTATTAACTCCTATTGACAGTGACACATATGTGGCCTCCTCAACGACTGGTTCTTTATTGATTTTTCTCTCCAGCATGTTTCACTTCCTCTTTCAGGCTCCCAGAAGATGTTTATGGTGATTGATTGGAGACCTGAATTGTCTCTCAGAGACACACAAGCTGCGGTGAGTTAGAGATGCATGTATGGCCCTGTCTTACGTTCACATTCATGTCATTTGCATGTGATTTTATTTGAGTGAATTCGGGTTTTGAATTCAGTGTTTGCAGTGGATCTTCCCAAAATGAACTCTGACAGCAGGTATCGACTTCATATCAAGCTAGTCCACTGGGAGGAAAAAAAATGATTATCCTCTGGTAAAATCAGCTATCGATGGACGAGCAAATGGCTTCCTAGAGACACAAGCCGTGAGGAGATTCGTTGATGCATGTTGTGTGATGATGAAGGTTCACAGACACGGGTGGAGGAAGGTGGGACAGCAGGCTTGAGGTCATGGTGGTGATGTTGTGTTGGTGATTGGTTGTCTGTAGGCATGTGATATATCACACAAAAATTCTTTCCATTTGAATCTGTTGTTATGACTGGATATACGGCCTGCAAGAGCTATAGATGAAATTGCTTTTTGGAAACTCCTTAGCTTAGCCTAACAGAAAAGGCTCATATTTTAATTGGGTTTTATGCTGTAGTCTGGGAGCCGTCGCTGTGCTAGTTACCTCTTCTGAGCAGAAAAGATGCATATATATTTAGTGCTTGTCTTAAAACAAAAATTTTACATAATTTTGAAAATGCACACAAAACAAGTTTGTCCTTCAGTGAAACTACACAATTTGCTTTGTTGTTGTGAATGATGTTTTAAATTACTGTGTGATGTATAGATTTCTCTGGTATTATCTGCACATTTTTTATCTGTTGTTAGCTAGGTTTATCCTTTATTTGTGGCCTTAAAGTAACACTTGCTTGTCTTTTTCTGTTTACAGGGCACAAGAGCTGTTCTGAGACTCATCTGAGCGATGAACACAGTTCCTGACATGCACAGATTTAGTCTGGCCACATCATTCTCTGTTATCAGAATGTCGTGTTGTTTTTACCTTAATATGTTCATGTGTCATGTTTGGCCATAATCTCTGAATCTCTCTGTAACTCAACTCTGCCATCCAGTTGATAGAAACACTTTATTCTGGTTAAAATTATTGATTACCTTGCGAATCACTAACAGTATGACTGTTTTTTCAGAGCTAGTTGTCTTTGAATGATGAATCAAAGCTGCAATCTGTCATTTTTGCCTCTCTAGCACCATCTCTGTTTGAAACCTAAACTTGCAGGTCACTTGAATTCAAATGAAGCCAAACTGATATTTTCAGCTCAAATTATAAATCATATTATATTTAAACTTGCTGCAAATTGGAGTGAGATAAAGACACTGTTTATACTCTGATCTACTCTGTGACTGAATGTTGTTCGTTTTTAATCAGAAAAGGTTACAGACTGCAGCTGCAAACCCTGAGGGATTTCTGCTCGCTTCTGAATGCTGTAAAGCCGTCGCAATACCTCACTATTGCGTGGTGGTCATTTTATGATGCCGTAATTGGAGATGAGCTGTAGCACCTGACCGGCGCATGTTTTAGCGCGCAGAATGAGTCGATACTGCAAGGCAAACAACTTCTCACTCAATTGAACTCAACAGAAAATCCATACAGCACAGCCGCAGAGAGACGGGGCGTCTCATTTAAACTCCAGTCTCTGCTTGTTCTGCTCATGAGAACACATGAGGTATATCTAATTTCACAGATATTATTTGTTAACATTATGCTTTTTACTTGTTTCATTTAAGTGTGTTTCTCTTTAAATAGGAGGGACCTGGGCACAATGTCACACTGTTCACTGTAATAAATATTTCTCAGTGTTTACGTCCTATAGCGTGTGTGACATTATAGCATCTGGTCCTGAGTGCATCAGTGTTGATTGTTTGTGTTCACTTAATAACCAAACAGCTATAGCATAACCAGGAGGGTCTTAAATTTTTACCTCACATAATTTGTGACCACTAGCATTTTTCTTACTAGCATTATAAGTTTGTCAGATTTTATCGTGTGTGTGTGTCTCTGTGTGTCTCTGTGTGTGTGTGTGTGTGTGTGTGTGTGTGTTTTTGTTAGCATATGTTTCTCCAGAGAGTGGCATACCTGAGAAGGTCAGATTTTGACCAGGTGTGTTGTGTTTCTCTGATGCTGGCAGAATTCACCCCTGTTGCGATTTGACTGGACTATAATTTGTTTTTGTACCCTGTTGATGTAAAACACAAAGCTCTCTGAGGGCAGTTGCTCACATGCAGTTATTTGTATC
Organism: Yasuhikotakia modesta; assembly: GCA_036877545.1. NCBI lineage: Eukaryota > Metazoa > Chordata > Actinopteri > Cypriniformes > Botiidae > Yasuhikotakia > Yasuhikotakia modesta. The sequence continues at coordinate 5,791 of JBAJNP010003395.1, forward strand.
AGAATAGGGCATCTGGGATACGGCCCTATATTGCCTTTCGGAATATAATTCAACCCACTGGTCTATGGGGCATTAAACCTGCATTTTTCTTGGCCATGTCATTACATGACCATAACAAGTGTTTTTTCTTTTATTTGCACACACACACACACACGGACATTATATTTGGAAGTCTGACTCTTGCAATTAAAACCCAAATTGAACTGTGACAAGATACAAGGAAAGATTTTAAACGTGGCCTTGTGTAGTTGAAACTGAGGATGTTTTATCATGCTTATTGTCTTTTAGGTGCTCTTAAAATGACCTCATACTGGAGACTCTGTGACTAAAGAGCTGAACCTTAGACTCACGGCCCTGCATTGACCTCAGGTTGGTGGCCGTGTCGATACCTGAGGCCAAATACTGTGATACCCTGATGGTGAGTTGATATGCCTCTCGCTTTCTCCAGAGCCAATCAGAGCGCACTAAAGGGACCTTTAGAGTGGGCCATGAATAGTACATAGCCATGCTTTCATTACAGGCCAGACTAGGTTGTAAATAAGATACAGGGAGACCAGTATAGTGTGTTCAGATGGGCATGGGTAGGCAGAGGCCGCTAGTCAGAGCTACAACAGAATTCATCCGTGTCTTTTGGTCTCTGGTTCTTGCATGTTTCTTGGAATAACTCCTTTGATACAGGAAGTGAATTCGTAGGACTGTGGTGACAAATGCAAAAGCACTTAACGGCACAGTCGCTCAGAGGCTGTATCGGTTCAGCTCCGAAAAACATCTTGCGCTGACAGAAGTCTAATTATCTTTGTGTTAGCATACATGCAAGAGGGTAATTACTATAAACTGTCAGACACCATAAGGCTCCTTATACTTCAAAATTAATATCTTTTAATATCGCTTTCCCCATTTAATTAAGAAATGAAAGTGTTGGCTAACAGGTATTGATCGTGGCTCGCAGGAAACGTAACCATCAGTGCTAAAAGGTTCTTGACTGGAAGATCAGAAAATAATACAGAGAGCCCAGTGAGAGGCGGACGTAAGCCTAACCTCACGATGACAGCTTTCATCACTGAGTGTTTCTCTGTTCCCTCAGAAGATCTGAGGCCTGGTGGAGGTCTCCAGCCTGCCTGAGAAGCTGTTAGTGTTACCACAGTAAGTTAACACAGGACGACACGGCTGTGCTGATAACACTTAAACATTTTGAAGGAGACACGATGTTCTGTCTGCATGTTAAATGTTAGATGATTCTCTCTGTTTGTCTTTGTATGGTATCAGGCATGTGATCTGACAGTCTGACATGATTTAATCATCAGTTTCTCTCTTTAATCTGCAGTGAAATCTGATGCAGTCCTTGTGTAAGAGAACAACGGGTTCCCGTTGCCCTCCTCAGTCTTGCCAGAAGACCGGATGTGGCCCATCTAACACCCGACCCGATAGGACCGTGACGTTTACTTACTGCTGGTGTGTCGTTATTTACTCCTTTATCTGCTGTTTACTCTCTTTAGTTTCTCCTTAAAGCTACATCTTATAAAAGCCACAGTGATTCTGATTGGTTTATTCACGATTAAACACAGCTGTGACCTCATTTGAGTTTCTTTCAACTGAGCAGGAATTGCTGTTTTGTGTGTTGAATTCAGGCCGTTGTAGGTAAATTCTGTACATTTATTTAGCTGCAAATCACAAACATCTGCTGCGGCTCCACAGGCAGAACCGTGCATCACAGCAGCATGTGATGGTTGTTTTGTCCACACGGACACATGGTCCACTGGGAAGAGAGATACAGCCGAGGTCGGGTGATGAACGACTGTGTTCACTGAGGTGATTGTAATTGTCCTCCTGTAATTGTTAGGTGAGCACAAAAGGCACATTTTGTAATTGAGCCGTTTAACTGTTAGTATTGAGCTGTTTTGTCCCTGCAGTGACCTCTGTACCTCTCTGTCTGTATCTTTCTCAGACTGTATCTCGTTCCGGCGCCTCGTGCGGTGCTGTCCGTGGTGCTGAGGGGGCAAGTTGGGGTCTGCAACAGTTTTCAGACCCCCTGGTGAAGAGAGGTAAAGAAAAGTATGTATATTATTATTATTGTTTTTTTGCATTATTCCTCTGACTTTATCAGTTGCAGATCAACTGTGGCATTAGTTTGTTCTTATGCTAAATTTTTAAACCATGTTTGTGACACAAGCAATGCCCTCTCTGTCTCTCATAAGGTTGAAACTCACCTGTTAAGTCCTGTTTAAATAATTCACCAGCCTCGGTCCTTTTACAAAACCCATCTCAGTTTGTTTGGGAGTCCGGCCAACAGGTCGATCTCTCCTACAGAGTCAACAAACTCAAGGGCCATATTCATACAGGTTTAAATTATAATGTTTTACTTTCTCAGAGATGATGTATAGATGTATTAGTTTAATTTTATTTGACACATACAGTTTTTCTAGTGATGCCTGTGTGCACAAGGTTAATCTGTTTCTACATCATTAAATTAAAAATTGTTGATTAGTTAAAGTTTTAGACGTCTTATAACTTTAAAGTTAAACTTTAATTATATTTGCAGCTTGTGTGTGTATGCATGTGTGTATGTGTGCGTGTGTGTTTGCGTGTGTGCTTTCAACTTTCTATACCAGCTTTCTGAATCTGAATTTTTTATTTATGTCTGTAGCAAATGGAGTTTCTTCAGTGTGAGAAGATCAGTCGAAACCAGAGTGAAGCTACTTCACAACTGCACAGACAGTCATGCATTCACACCCCTGGCCGGTACATGTTCCTGTGAAGAGCTGTCAGATGTTCTGTTGGTCAGTCTGTGTGTGTTAAAGCTACACGGCAGATACAGATGCTTTTAATGAGAGGGGAACCGGGGGGAAGGCAGTAGTTAACATCCTAAAATGCTGGGATCATTTAGTCCCCTGTGGCTCCTGACAGTGACTTAATAGTTGCACATTTCTGAGTGCAACCAAATTGCCTTTTGCCTTACTAATGCGCTGACTGTGTCTCCATCTATAAAGAGTGCTTAGCGCCCCTGTCACCTCTCTCTGTGCTTTTCTGTATGATCTTTGTGTTAGGCTGAGTAAACACACAGTATTTATTGTAGTAACAGAAGCTGACACCAGTAGCTGTGCAGCATGAGACCACGTGTGGTTGCGCTTGTATTTTGCATTTTTCTAAGACTTGTATTTGAGGGAATATTTAAGTGCAACAGTTTGAATCAATAATTAATTGGAACAGTTAATTTCTTTAGTAAGTTTGGTTTGATATTAAACGTAACTTGATTTAGTCTTCATTTGTTGGTCTGTGGATCTGAACTTTGGTGAAGTGGTGTTAACATGGATGATGTTATTTTGCGAACAATGTTTTTGTTATGCCGTTTCTTTACAATCTAAAAGCAATCACTAAGTAAATTGATATAAATACCTGATATAAATATTTAAGTTCATCCAATCATTGCATTCGGTCCAGATGTTATGATAGGATGGTTCCACTGTTCTGGTTTTCTGTATATATTCATGTGTTGCTTGTTAATTAGCATATGCCAGCAGAACATATAAAAATCACATGGTTTAGAGCAGTACCGCATTACCTCTCAGAGATCTTCCCTTCTTTTCATTTCTCCACCCTCTGAGGTCTCATCAGTCCTGCAGTCATTAAGACTCAACACTGCATCACCCTGTTTTCCCCCATGGTCACCCACCCATTGTCTCTCAGCATAAAACTGCCCATGTTGTAATTACCATTAGGACAAACAGCAGAACAGCTTCATTGATATGCTGTCGGTGGCTGGGCAGTTGCGGGGCTGGCACACAATAGCCCGGGCGTACGGGGGGCTGTTTGCACCAGGGACGGGGGCAGAAGTCTGAATGCATCTGGGCTGCCCAAAGCACGCGTCATTCATAACACGCACCAACTTTAATTAATTTTCATCCGTCTCTCTGCTGTGTGCTGTGGCTGTTCTGACCTCGCATCTCGGTTTGAATGGAGCCATCTACCCATCTCTGGCTGTCAGAAACTCCGTTGGGCCGGTTCTTTTTTCTGTCTCAAGAAACTGGACCCTGGAGAGCAGTTATTGTCCTTCTTAGAGAGTGAGTGAGCGTCACACGCACAACAATTACTGCAGTCAGGACGCTAGTGACAGGCCGCGCTATGAAATACAGTAAAAGTTTCATTAACACTTTAATGTGGCGTGTTGAGCTGATTAACACTATTGATTCTGCATCTGTTTTGTATGGACTTCCTGTGGAGACCGTAAATGGCTTTGCATCCCTCCCTGTGCCGTTTATTGATAATTTGGGATGTAATCTTGATTTTATTGGTAATTGATAGAACCATTTGAGGAAAAATCAGCGAGAACATTAGCACAGCTTGATTTTGCGGCCGCTCATTCTGCTGATTAAACCGCATTGCTTGTGGACACGTTTCAACTGGCTTTGGTTCCCTGTGATGTAGACATCTGCAGATAAAGTCTGAACGTGACAGCTAAAATTGGCGTGGTCTTGAACTCGGATCAGATTAACTGTCACTTTTGGTGAGTAAGTCTTTTGTCCTTCAAGGTCTGTTTGGGTATTTGATGGACTTAAATGTCCAGCCGGCTCTTTGTAGGATGAACGGGCTTGAACTGTATGTTGTCTCTGAAGTGGTTTGTGCTCATGATAGCTTTGATGTCTCCTGTGCTTCAGTGAAGCTCATTGTGTCTCCTGGTCGCTGCGATGAGTCTCAGCAGGAGCGGCTGAGGAGGTGATTAACTAATGGTGCTGGTTCTTTAAGAAGAAAAGTCTGCTGGGGAGTTCAAAGGTCACTTCTAAGCCTGTTCTTGTCCCAGCCGCCCCTACGTTGGACGCCTGTGAGGAGATTAATCCTGGCACCCATCAGACAAGCACATGGTCCACCCCAGCTAACAGCTAACAGGTAACATTCTCAGGGAACGTTCTCTTAAATTGTTAAAATGAGCAGCAACAGTTGTTTGATTGTTGGAGAATGGAAATGTTTTTAGAAGCTAAAACATTGTTAGCTGAGATAGCTAACAGAAAGTCCCTCACAGAAAAGCTGCTATATGGCTCCAGAACATATATTATCACTGTATATATATATTACTATAGACTCACATTATAGAAGACGTATAGAAGTATATAGGGAACGAGTATGCACTACATTTTAAAGAGCTTGGCAGCCTCTGGTCACCATTCACTTTCATTGTATGGAAAAGAGCAGCATGCACAGGTAAATTATGAGGGCAAGTAAATGATAAATTTTAGGGTGACCTGTACCTAATGCACTAAATGTTTGTAATAGTTGTTGATTCTCAGAGTATCATCCTCTGTTCTGCGGCCCACAGCCTGTAAATGACTGAAAGCTGTGAGCGAAACACACATGAAGTGGCTCCACACTGTCATTCATAGCCGCAGTGATGCCACCGAGGGTGACTGGCTATTCCCAGTCGCTGGTGTGTCTACGTGCAGTTGTGCGCTCGCGGTGCGTGTGCGCTGTGCCCCCGGCGTGTCTCGTTTCGGAGCGCTGTCACTCCCCAGCATCTATTAACACTGCCATTATCATGCTAATCTACATTGTATGATTACATAAAGTAATTTATGCACACTTTCGTTGCAGGGCTGTACACAGAGACGCAGCGCTGCTACAGAAACATGCGTTAAAGGCTCTCTCTTGGCTGTCCACATCTTTTCATCACGCCGTTCACGGACTGCTTACGGATTCATTGCGGTTCTTCTGTATGATCTTCTGTATGAACTTCTGTGTTTTAATCTTCTTTTTGTTGTTCAAGGAAACATGAGGGTAAAATATCATATATGATCTGTATATTATAGTTAAACACATTTTCTAAACTTCAGCTGTTAGGTTTACTGGAAAGTTGATTTTGGTTTTGGACGTGGGTTTTATATGGTCGTAAATGGATCGTTCTGATTCTAAATTCTGATTGGATGAGCCACTTTCACAGCTGTGCCCACAATGTACCCAAATTCTCCAGGGAACCAGTTGCTGTATTGCTTGGCAACAGCAGACATCCTGCAGTTAAGACAATGACGTGTTTATTTCTGTAGTTATTAAAAATAATGTTTACTAAACGTCACTTTGTTGTACCATCGTATTATCGCTGTAAAAACGCACGGCCTCCTGTAGTTTCCGCTGTAATATTTTTAGCTTTTAGCTTCATTTCATTGCATCACAGATGTTTATGTGCTGAAAAATGTAAACAACAAACAGAGGCATAACAAACTGTAGCCCGAGTTTAAGAAGCCACAAATTCTCTCGGTTTCTCGTTTAGTCACAGACACTGATCTAATTACAAATGCAGAGGGCTGTTAAATTAAAATTGTATCACACTTATTAACATTTTAACTAGCAGCCCCACCTTCATCTGGTGCCAAACAAAGACGCTCTCAACACGTGTCCACAAACACAGCTTAACATTAGACTTTACGCAAGTTCTCCTCTTTTCCTCATACAGGAGCATAAAGCGACGCTTTTCCCCATTTCTTGGCTCTGCGGAAACACTAGTTGTTAATGAAATCCTATTTGTGCTGCTATTGGATGGCTAATGGTCTCCCTTTGAGGGAAACGCTCCAAATTAAATAGCGCAGATTCACATCTGTCAGACAAAACCAGGAGGCTCTTTGTAATCAATGACCCAGACCAGAAGAGGCTCCGTGGGGGACCTGTTCTCCATGATGGTATCAAACGTGAGGACACACCGGGGACAATGAAATCTCCCCCAGCGTGATCTACCGGAGGGAGGGTTGGGGGGGCAAATGGGGTTAATGTACATTTATAAAACAGGGGCGTAATACACTTAAGCCAGGGTCTGATTTATAATAGCACAATGTGACCAAACTGTAAGAGGAAATCTCTCTCTTTTTTCATTCTGTGCAAATATTGCCGCTGGTGTTGTCTTAAAGTGTTGAACCCCATTAATTTTATCACCCCCTCCTTTCTCTCTCTCTCTCTCTCTCTCTCTCTCTTGTTCTCTTTTACTCTCACTCTACATGTTTGAATGTTGTTTGTAGGAGAGGCAGAGCAGGAGCACAAGCGTGAGAGAGGGTACGCAGGCCTCCCGCTGCTGTGGAGATTTTCTCCTCGTTGTTAATTTTCCTCGCTCCATATGTTGCCGCAGACTCCTCACCTGCGGGCTGTGGCGGCTGGCAGTGGGACGTGGGCAGAGAGGACCGGAGAAGAGAGAGACAGGCTGGATGCAGCAACGCCAACAGACGTCCTCAGGCCCAGCCTGGCATTTATGCGGCCCTGTGCATCTGTGCACGTGCCGGCCGGCCTCACACACACACACTTCTAACTGCTAAACCACAAACCTACACGCGTGCCACTCTGAATTCCAGAGCGTGTTTGCAAACATGTTGGGGGGTCAAAAGTGAAGTAAGGGGGGCGGTTTGAACTGTGTGTTGTCAGGTCTGTACAGTTTGGCAGGTGAAACCAGCATCAGTGTGTGTGTGTGTGTGTGTGTTTGCCCTGTGGCAGAGGGACGGATACATAGGGAAAATGTGGGAATCGTTTCTTTGTTACAGGAGACTAGAGGAATAGATGGGAGGATTTCATCCTGGTTTGTCATTGATTAGAGAAGGCTCTTTAATTCCCTCTCACCCCATGGTGGGATTCATTTGCATCCTCTGGCAGGAGGTAATGGAGTTTTGTTTTACGATCCGCTCGGAAAATCCTTGAAGACATCAGACATGATCTGATGCATATGCAGCCGCCAGCGAATTGCCGTCTGATTGATGGTTTCGTCTCTCTCTCTTTCCTAGTATGTTTCAGAGTATTTGTCATAGTACGACACTGAGAATGTTGTGCTTATGATGTCTGCATATACCAATATTGTTTGGATGTTGTGTACGATGCACAAATATGAAGATGTGTTTGCAAAGACTGACACCTTTTTCATAAATCATATGTAAATCATTGTATGCAAAGTGTTCAGCTCTACAGTTGGACATATATGCTGTGTGTGTGTGTGTGTGTAAACCAATCACAATCAGGTTTTAAGAGCATAAATGTACTATGCAGTCAAATGTTTCTGTATACTGCAGTCATGTTTTTCACATAAATCCTTTTAATTTACAGCCATTTCAATGCATGTTTGTAGTATGATTTTAAAGTTTGAATATTTGTAGTAGTTCATGTTTTTAAACTCTGCTGAAGTGTAACAGAAATAACATTTTTATTTCAGGATGTTTCGACAGTGATTGACTGGTGTGTTATTCTGAGGGACACTTAAACATTTATCTGCGCTCGTCTGGTGAGTATGTGACTAAAATGCTTATTTTAATTTAACTGATTATTTTAAAGTGTGATGTGAAAAGAGTTTTTGTGTCATGCTGTATAGTTTGAAAACAGTAAAACATGTGTTTTTATATACATTAATGCTGGCTGGAGTGTGTGTTTGTGGGTGTTGTTCTGGTATTCACTAAGTTAGGGTGACCATGTGGTTATATGTTATGGTTATATGTGTCTGTGTAATGTCCCCATAAAACATGAAAACTCTGTGTGTGTGTGTGTGTGTGTGTGTGTGTGTGTCTTCATAGAAAGTGGCTGTGATAAAAATTTGTCCACTGCTGGGAGGGGGTGCATCAGGGGTCACAGCTAAACCTGTGTGCTGCGGGCATCTGTACGGCCCATAATTCCCATCCAGATGAACGGAGTGCTGACCTCTGTCCTGACGGAGCTAAACTCGCCCGGATTTCATCTCACCCGCAGGACTGTCATTTTGATAACAATGGAGAGAAGTGAAGAGAGACAGAGTCCCTCTCTCGTCTTACACTTTCCTTTACTCTCATCTCCATGGAGACGGATGCCAAATGCCCTTGCTCTGCACCCGATGTCCTCTCCTCACCCTTCACTTATTCTCTTTAGAAGTAAATTAGGGGCTCAAAAGCAGCTGTTGATTACAGGTAAGACCCCTTTCTCAGAAACTTCAAGGTCTGTGAATATTTCTGGGCTTTGAGTTAAGGCCGTATTTTCTAGTTAAGGCGAAGATTTTTACATGTTTTATAAGTTTGCTGTGGGTCTCATCCGACACGTCATTCATTGTGTTTGATCTTAGACCCGATTTGCATGCTGGAGTTGATAAACTGCATTTGCAACTTTTTACATTCACAAAATACAGTGAAGAATCGAGTCAGAATGAGGCAATATGGCTGATAAGAAACGATGCGCCTGTTATGATGCGAAAACATGCGCTTTTATGATTTCTTTCAAACTCTACCTTGGAACCTTTACCCATAAAGATAATAAATATGCAAATTAAACTGTACTATTTGAGTTTTAACGTGGAAAAGCGCTGTAATGTGATAAGTAATCAGTCTGCAAAAAGTGCTAAATGCGAGTTTGAATTCCCTGTGAGATAAATAAGATGGTAAAATGTGAATTTTATTGCCGCTTTTAATGACAGTCCTTATTGACTTGGACAAATGGATTAATACACCTGGCAAATGCGCATTAATATTATTTTCCAATTGCTCCAGCATGTGGCTGGAAATTAGAGTTATATTTGCAGCACAGGGCGAATTCATTATCCACCTCGACTGATACTTCATTTTCCGGCAACACAATTTGTCAGGTAGGGGGTCTCTAGGTATTAACACGAGGGGGGGGGGAGTAAAGCCTTATTTGATGTAGAGAATGAATCAATAAATTCATTGTGTCAAAAAGACCTGTGAAATGAGCAATTAATGTACTGTGTTCTGTGCAGGAAACGGCATTGAAAAGAGCCTCTGTGAGGAGACGGGGGGCGTTTGGGGTCTTCGGATGAGGACACAATGAAAAGTTTGTCTCACACGTTATAAATTGCTTCATATGAACTTGTTTTCTGTGCTTCTTGGACACAAATCACGTGAGTTTTCAACAACACGTTTTGACTCCTTTGAATCCCACATAGCAAAGCTCTTAAACCTAAAATCAACAGGGGAAATGAAGACTTTCACGGGCCTGTTTCCAGTTGCTTGGATGGTTAACTGTTCTCATGTTATTTCTGTTTTACGCAGCATGTTTTATCAGATCTGTGCTGAATTCCTGTCTTAATATCTGCTATTAGTTGTTTAACAGGAAGTGTTACCTGTTTTCTATCACAAGAAGCATGAATACATTATTTATATATTTATTCAAGGTCTACCAAAGATTTTGACGCCTCTTTCTGAATAGTTTGTCACGGTCACTGTATTCACACAGAGGATTAAGTGCAGGCTTTGGTTTCTTAAATGTAATGTGTTGTTCATTTAATCACGGCTATTCATTTACACTTTTATCCACAGGAACTTACAGTGCATTCAAGCTATACGTTTAATCCTACGTGCGATCGATCGTGCAACCTTCCCTTCTGCTGCCACAATGCTCTGCCAGTTGAGCTACAGGGACTGTTTCTTAAAGAAAAACTAATTGGATATAGTCGTCGAGCCATTTCTTTAAATTCTTCAACCCTGAGGAAAATGTTTCTGTGTTGTGTGGCTTTGCAATAAATCTGCCTGGATTTTTTGTTCGTTTGGTGTTTAGAGAAAATTGATCATTTCTCATCAATTATTGCCTGTAAGTAAATGGATGGAGCGAAAATCAATGTTTAAAGTAAAATGTACAACATACACTTTGGCAAGCGCCCAAATATTATAATTCCCGTTTAAGGTTTCATGTCAACTTCATATTAAATGAGGTTTTAATTGAAAATGAGAATTTTTGAGCCGTGCCTCTCTGGAAAAGTGACATGGGAACGACTGTGTAGCCTGGGAAGAAAATCGTCATATTTCTCAGAGAGGGAGAGAAAGAGAGAGATTGTGAAAAACAGCATTTGAGGATGAATCGAGCGTATATGTTTCTTTAAGGCTGGGTTACACCAGCAACCCAAAGGCTAGTGAAAGTAACATCCTTGTGTTTTCCAGCAAATAAAGGTGCATGTGTGTATTTATTATATGAATGTGTTCAGCACAGGTTTGCCACCAGCGATGCTATAATTTCTTCCCTGTGATCGTAATGTGTCCGAATGAGTCGTTTTGAGCTTGACGCGTTAACTATGTCCTTCCTCTCATCCTCTCATCCTGTTTTTTCTGCTTTTCTCTCCATCCAGGAATCTTTAATGGTGAGCCTTTATGAGTGTGAAGAAAAGCGGAGGAAAAAAAGAGGAAAAAAATACATCATCGCGCTCCGTGTTCCTGACGGCGGTCCGAGACGCCTCGCCGGCTCCCTTTAAAATTCCCAAATTGCATTTCACAATGAGGAAAAACTGGAACCCTGAACTGCCTGTATTAGATTAGATGCCATTAGATGAAACAGAACATTTCTACCCCTGTGATATTTTCATAAGAGTTTGATTAATCTGGGCCCTTTTTTATTGCATTAATGATTTTTCCTCGCTGTTCTTCACTGTAAAGACATCATATGTAGGCTAATGCTGTTTTCTGCCTCCACTCTTCCTCTCTCTCTTGTCCTCTCTCTCCCCTCCTCTCTCTCTATTCCTCGCTTCCTCTCTCTCTATTCCTCTCTCTCTCTCCCCCCTCTTTCCCTCTCCTTCTCTCTCTATTCCTCCCTCTCTCCCTCTCTCTCTCTCTCTCTCTCTCTCTCTCTCTTGCAATTGTTTATTGCAATGCATTTCTGATGAGGTGAGTCCTCGTCTTATGTGCTTTCGCTCCTAAAGTCATTGGTAATGGAGTGGAAAGCTTATATTTTGTTTCCTAATGAACCACGGTGGAGTTGCAAGCAGGGCGGCTCCATCTCGCCCGGTAACGCCAGACTCAACCGCCCCCAGCCATCCGGCTAAGATGCTGAACCCAGAAGACCCGACAGAACCACAGCCTGGTGCTGCAGGGTGAGTTACTATCAGGCGTGTGGAGAAACAGTGACAGGGTGCTTGTGGTTGTGACAGAGTATTGGTTGTGTGTTTAACGGGTCACTTTTATAACGTAATGTATCTGTTTAAAGTCCAAAAACTCAACATTTCACACAGTCTGTCATTTATAGAGAAGTGAGACGCACGGCCTGCCCTGAGACTGTAATGCATGTCTTCAGTGCAGACAGTTAGAGAGAAAGATACAGCATCTGGGTGTCTAAAAGCAGAGTTATTCTGAGCCCGGCTAGCAGAGCAAGGTCATTTTAAAACACAATGTTTCTTACATTAACTAGGTCACCATTTACTGGAGTCTCTTTCTCTCTCTCTCTCTCTCTCTCTCTCTCTCTCCTAAACTAACTTCATGCCACAGCTGATAATTAAACACACTCAATTATCCCAAATTTAATGGGATTTCAGCGTCACTGTTGTATTTAAAAGATAATGAATAATATTTTAATTGCATACAGTAACTGTGTGAACCAAGTGTGGTTTTCTGTCACCACGTGTAATTATTAAGTTAACGCATCACACATTTCCACAGGTTAAACCAGAACTGTTTGCATCTGCTGTTTATTTGTGCTTCAGTCATGTGTCACTGCGTGCAAACAGTCGCAAGTTAGGCTAGAACAACAGGGCAAACGTGCAGACATGCACTCATGCATGCATGCATTTCTCATGACGTGTTTACATTTATGCATTTGGCAGATGCTTTTATCCAAAGAGACTTGCAGTACACAAGCTCTCCAGAAATCAAACCTGCAACACAATGCTCTACCTATTTAAATAAATTGTGTGTGTGTGTGTGTGTGTGTGTGAGCGCTGAAGTTGTCCTTTGCTTCACAGAAGTGTGTAATTAATAATTAAGTAGCTGCAGTTGTAATGGTTTGACCTCCTCTGATCTGTTCATTACTCAGATGGCAAAGGCATCATTCAAAATCAGTCTCAGCTCTGCCTGTTTCCCCGTCGGCTACAGAACACCTATTTCAGCATCTATATTCAGCTGACCATCAGCCTAATATGGGTCTGGACTGAATTAAAACTCTGTGTTCCTCCGAGGGTCAGAAGTCTCTAAATCCTGCTGTTTAGCTTTTACACTTTGGCACCAAGACGAGGAGAGAGAAATGAGAAAAACACGAGACGTGAGTGGAGGAGAACAAAACAGAAATGACAGCTTGAGTGTCAGTGAGCACACGGGACAACTGACCTTGGTTAAGCCCCACCTTTAAAAGGTTCTGACCAATCGTACCTTAGCAATGGTTTTTGTTTACCATATAATTGTCTTTTTGTGTTTTCTGTGATGGTCCTGTTGTGTCAAAATAGTCTCTCTAACATTTATGCTACCCAAATATGGTGCAAAGTTTTTAATGGTCTGACAACTGGAAGTTTAATTGTACTTATTGTACTTAATGTTACTTAAGATGAGAGACTTTAGTTAAGCTGAGACAGGGTGGGTGGGGCTTAACAGAGGGTCACTTGGGTTTATCGGTGTCCCTGGGTTTGTCTACTTAAATAGCTTGATAGACAAAAGTGATCAAGAAACATTACAAGTATCTTGCACTTAATAGTCTTTAAGGTAATTATCGTTTTTGTCTAAATTCAATACGTATTTACAAGCTAGTCACATTCTATTGGTGGGATGAGCTGTTATGTGTGTAGCGTTTAGCAGTGATGGGCATTAATGTCTCTCTCTCTCTCTCCATCTCTCTCTCCATCCAAGGCTGCTGCTGCCATTATGAATACATGCATGGCCAGATTGCCTGGCGCAGTAGATGGAGCTCACGCAAGGCTGCCCAGCCTGCGGTGCTGCAGTTAGGAGAGGACGCAGGACTCTGGGTAATGATATATGCGGCCGTATTTCTGCCACCCCCCGTCTAAAAAGACTTGAGTTAATTTAAATGTCCGAATACATTACGGCCGGTTAAGATGAAACAGCCACCAGGTGTTTCTCTAAGCTTAGATCAGATTGAAAACTCACACGTATTGCCCGTGTTTCTGTGGTTGTTGTTGTCATTTACTGTAGATGTGACGTTCACTCTGGGGTTATCACGCTGACCCCAGATCAGATCTGTTCAAAATTTTACCCAAAGGTCCTCCTTCTACATGCTTAAGTCTCCTTTTTTGGACAATTTGTAATATAAATACCTGTGCATAAAACACTAGAAGTCTGTTGAGTGTGTGTTTGTGTCATCAAGGGAATCTGATACACCAGAGAGACTCATCTTATAGTTGGTTGGTGTGTGTAACTGCTGCTGTTTGTCGACCGCTGGCCTTATTTACACAAACTAGCTCCCTTAACTATGACATTGTCCTGGTCATTGTACCCATCTCTCCATAGCTATTTATAGTCCTGCCCCCACATGCATAATTAATCAAATGCTAACAGGCGGTATAGCCCCATCCTCTCTCACTGATGTTTGTTTTATCAGGGTCACAGATTTTTGTTGTCTTTTGTTGTCTACAATAAGCACTGGCTGACTACATACTGTACATACTGTACTGTAAATGATCTGATGGAGATGACCTTATGACCTAATGGTGATGTCTGGTTGATGTTCACATACATACACAGAGATCGTTGTACTTTTCCTTTACTCTTAAAAGGCTGTAAAATGTGTTTTCTGTCCCTCACAAAGACCCATACATCTATATTTGTTAAGTCAGAGATGTTTGTGTATGTTCTCACTCAGGTTCTTTGTCGTGTTCTTGCAGGTTGAATGCAGAACCTCATCCTGAAGACCATCAGAAGATCAACCTCCGCCTCTTTCAGTTCTTTAACAGCAGGAGTTAATTGACTGCAACTGTTACAGAGACATCAAAATGATGAGGAGGGTGAAGAGCAATGAAACCGTGGCCTGGGCTCTCGGTGAGGATGGCCGATGGCGTCACCCCGCGAGGTTGCTTCCTTCCTCACATTTAACCCCTCCAGAGTCTTTCCATCTGTATGGAAATTTAACTCCCACAGCTGGAATTCTGCACAGAACTGTCCTGTATTAATAGTTATTATCTCTGTGGACTAGCCGTCTGATGCACCCTACAAAACAAGCAAGTCGCATCTTTATGGTAATGCTCTGATATAGTATACCGGCGCCTCAGGCTGTGCACAGGCCTGGCACCGGATTTCATTACTGTAGTTCTTATTATTATTGGCTGAGGTGATGGAACGGTTTTCCTGAAGTGGGGCTCTGATTGGATATAATATTCAGCGTGTGTATCTGCGGTCTGTTGAAAAATTGGTAGCAATTAGGACACGTTTTCTTCAGAATATCTATTTGAAGTCACTCCAAATTTTAGACAAAGAAAGAGTGATACGTCTTTAAGGTACAAAACATGTTGATATGAAGAGCTCCAGCGAGGTGCTGTATGTTAGCATGCGTGCGTGTGTGTGTGTGTATGATTTGAAGAATGACTGACAGCTGTGGTTGTGTGTGAAAGGGTCCCTCGTTCCTCAGGATGCCCTCACTGTCACGCTGCCTTTTAGCACCTTTGTTTCCATCTTCTCTCCTGAGAGCAGATCTCCACGGTGACAGATGAGACCCTGATTGTGACAAAAGGGTTCTTCAGAACTGGGTTGTACCGGACAGACACACACACACTCACACATGTACACACTCACACACACACATATATGTACGGTGCAGATAACCTATATAATACATTCAGCTTGTTTACATGATATACATGAAATAAGACAAATGAGAAATTTAAATGAGAAGATATGTGATGCTCTGACGTGAATATCTGTGAGGCACATAAGATAAAGTGACATGGTAGGTGTGATACAAACTGTTATGCTTTGCAGCGTGTGTGTGTGTACTGGTATTCACTACATTAGATAACACCAGTGTATTGTGACCTTGTTGGGACGTTTTTAGGTCTCCGTGAGGAAACAAGCTTATAAATCATACCTAATGGTCTTATTTAAAAATCTAAAATAGAGGAGAGTGTGTGTGTGTGTGTGTGTGTGTGTGTGTGTGTGCGCGTGCGTGTGCGCGTGCGTGCGCGCATGCGTGTGCATGATGTGTGTGTGTGTGATGTGTGTGTAGGAGAGAAGCTGAGCATTGTGCTGAGAGAGGAATGATGTCTTGTTTACACATAAACAGGTTGAGAAAGTCGCTGCTGTGTCTTGCCAGACCCCCGAGACCCCCCAGCACCCCCATCTTCTGCTGCTTCTGTCAGGCTTGAGACCCTCTGGTCTGGTAAGAGTTGAAGTTCCTTTGACCTGTTTGACCTTGATCGTCTGTGTTGCAGAACTGCTAAAAAAGCTAGTGTGCTACTCCACATCACACTTAGTTAACAAGAGACACCATTCCCAAAATAACAGAGCCGGAGCGGCTGTGGAGGTAAAATTGGCTGTGGCCGGCAGTCTGGGAGCTCTGAGCTGTGTTTTACTTTCCTGGGAATAAAACTATTAGTATGTAAATCTGTAAAGTCCCCATTATTACACTGACCCTCTTAACTCCCACTCTCATTCTGCCAATCTATCCTCTCCTGTTTCCCCACTTACTGCTGCTTGTCCCTTTTATAATGTAAAGTTATATAATGTTGTACATTATACAAGTCAATACACAAACAAAATCAAGCGGTTTTTGCTCCTGATAGCATTGACAGACTTATGTAAGTCTGTGCTTTTTCTCAACACACACACACAAACACACACTGTCTATACTGC
>JBAJNP010003395.1:22422-39950 GCA_036877545.1 Yasuhikotakia modesta
CACACACACAAACACACACACTGTCTGTACTGCACACACACAAACACACACACACACACTGTCTGTACTGCACACACACAAACACACACACTGTCTGTACTGCACACACACAAACACACACACTGTCTGTACTGCACACACACAAACACACACCATCTAATGAGGTGATGACCACCACTTGTTATAATTGCTTTAGACTCCTTTTAATTTTCAAGCTTATTAATCATATGTAGAGTTATTTAAAAATGCATAAATTAATCTTGGATTAAAAAGCAGATCAAAGCCTCAAAACAATTAAAGAGTAAGGTGAGATTTCCCTGGGGCTGTCACTTTTATTTTAATGGAGTGTTCAGGTGATTATCACAGTTTGATGTGGGGCTGTGATTAATGTAGTTAAATGAGTTTTTCTTTTCTTTCAGTCTTGTAAAGGTACCAGCCACACAATGTCTCCAGTTTCATGTCTTAATAACTTTCTCTTTCCCGGCTGTCATCAGGAAACAACAGGATGACATTTGAGCTGATCTCAGAGCAGTTCTGCTGTTTCCTGGAAAATTGGTTCGGATTTGGAGCAGGAAAAGCAGCACTGGATCAGAACAAACGGATGGTGCTTTTTAAAGAGCTCATTGTCATCACAGTTATGGGAGAATTTGGGTTGAGCCTGTTTTTCAGTTTTCTGATTATACATGTTCATAAATGTGATTATGTGATTTTAAAAGTGATGTCACTCTTTAAGTTAAATAAATGATGTTACTCCCATTGCTTTTGTTCCTGTAGTTTTAACTCTTGTGGAGTCTGAGCTCAGTGACCCGGTTTCACAGGAACCAGGAGTGACAAGTTCATTTTAAAGCCTAGTTTGTGAGTTGACAACTAAAATGACTGTAGCTGCCAGTCACAGACACAGCAGAAAAACACTTATTAATAAAACACAGATTTCCTGTTTGCAGGCTACAGAATGATGCACTTATTTTTTAATAAACCTTGTTTTGATGATTCATTTTCATTCTCTCATTTCTACTGTAATATACAAACTTATCTCCAGTTCTTAAGCCCACCTGTGTGGACGCCCCTCATACACAACTATACCGCCGGACTGTATCAGTGTCCCGTAATTAAAACGTCACCATTTAATTTTCTGGCCACATCAATCCTTTGGGAGAAATCCAGCCTTAATAAAGGATCTAATCGAAATGCTATTTCCAAGTGAAACAAAAAACGTGTGGCCAGCTAGTGTCGGTCGATAACAGAGAAGTGGATTGATTTGTCCCCAAAATTACATTTATTGGGGTCGTGGGTTTATACTGGAGCTGCTCCGAATTTAAGAGCTTATCCACTGTTCACATTTGCATGTTTTGGCTTGTAACTTTTACAGAAAGTTTCACCGTGTCTGTTTTTCAATTTCAATTCAATATGAATTGAGTGTTTTGTCTTATTTCTTGTGTTGAATGTTCGTCATTAACATTTTTTATTACTGTTATACTTATTTAAAGTTTAGCAGTCTGTGTAACGCGCATTTGGCTTCATCTTATCTTCATCTTCATCTTCAAACCATCGATCGTTGTGTAAGGATTTCAGGGAAGTTCATAAATGCATCTTTAAATAACATCTATGATGACTTAGTGCTATTTATTATTTTTATTATAGTAACGACATGTAACATTAGTTGCTTTAAATGGCCATTCGGTGTGTTTATGTAATAATGAAATTATGTGTTTATTAAATTATTGCTTTACTGCTGTATTCCTGCGTCACGAAAAACCTACAGGGTTTTACCATATATTCAAATGGCCTGCATATAAATCTCCTGTCTAAAATGTTTTATTTTATTATCAGTATAAAATCTATTTTGTACAAAGTGTTTAATTTCATAACGACTAAATTCAATATTTCGTGAGATGTCGGATTTCAGGATTTCGGTTTGCTCTCTAAATAATATGAAAGAAGTGAATATTACAGTCCAAAATGGTCATTATTGTGGGTGAGAAAGAAAGTCTCATGTCTGGTAAAGTCAACAGCACTGGGTCGCATTGCTTTAAACTCCCATTTCCTCCGCCACCACATTTGGGAAAAGATCACAAGCATTAGACCTTTATGAACAGTTAACTGTGTTTGTTTTTTGGTTGCATGAACTCAAAAATAATATCGGATGCTATCCGTTTAAATTCATTGTATTGTGTTTGTTTTCATTGACATTGTGTTTTTATTTGTGTTCAGGATGGATGTTCATGCATCGGTGCAGCTGCCATTTTCTACACTAACCGGAACCAACACAATTCATAGATGCCATAATTCATAGATTTGTAATAAAAATAAGATTATTTCCGCACAGAAATTCTCTTGTTTTGTGCTTTTTAAAAACTAAAAGGTTACCAAACATGTTATCCCACAACGTCGCAAAAAATACGCTTTTTAAAGTTAAACTAACCCGTGGGAACTTTCACACATGCGGGCAGCAGCACAGCTCAAACCCTGATCGGTCCAAATAGCCCCCGGAGACAAACATTAGTCTGTAAGTCCCCCGGCGCCGTGCAATTTCAATAGCAGCATAGTTTAGTTTTAAACAGACTGAATACAGATGAAAAAGGCTTGGGGCTGAACGTTTTATTGTGGTTTGTTTATTCAGTCTATTAGCTAACGCTGTTTTTATTAAGTCCCATGAAATGTTCTTACAACAAAATCCACATTTTATAGCAAATTAGGATCTGTTCTATATTAAATATCAAACTAGTACACAATCCAAACATCCTATGACCGGACGACGTTTTGGTCTAAAAATCAGTTTTGCGTTTATCTTCAATAACCTTTACCTCCAATAACTTCTTCATTTTATAAAAACGTACATCAACATCCGTTTTCCTCACAACGCACCAAAGCAATAATTCCCAGAGTCGGAAACTGTTATTTTACATTAAATAAAACTCTTTATATTTCGCGCACTGCGTGGTAACCTAACCTCTCCAAATGGCGCGCGCGCGCACCGGCGCACAGGCGATCACTTTCTTGCGTTAAAAGATCACGTGGTGAACTTTAAACGTCTCCGGGCCTCAATGACAGCATTGGTCCCCATTGGTCCCCATCGGTCCCGAAGGCAAACAGTTCATGTAAATACGCGGCGCTAAGTGGGAGTGCCTCGCCATTAGTTTGCCTGTCACTTGCGCGCTGTCGACGGTCTTCAGCGGTTGTGTCGTGGAGGTCCGCACTGGCATGTGGTCGCCCTCCCCGCGCACCTCAGCACCAGTCGCTGGAGAACCGAGTGGGATGCAGGAACTCTAGCCCCGCGAGAAGAACACGAAGCGCCCGTGGACTCTTTGCATCCGACCCGCAGGGTTCCTGGGCGCCTGGTTACCATATGATCTAACGGAGGACACGCAGAAAGCGTTTATCCGCAGAAAACGCGTTTTCTTCCAAGAGGCACTTGGTGTTTTACTAAAAAAAAAGGTGAGATTTGTTTTTGCTTGTAATGTAGTTTGTATTTTGTTCGGAGGTAAATGAAACTGTGTCGTTTAATACGCAAACGCAAATATATCCCCAATTTATCCTAATTAATAATTGTTAATAATATCGTTAATAATAAGTAATAATAATAATATCGTTTTGTTATGAACGAAACGTCGAAAATATGTGAAATTAAACACAATACCCTCCTGTGTTAAGTCAACATATTAAAACGGATTACTGTCAATGTATTGAAAATGTGCAGTTTATTAATGTCATTTACAGAGGCTTAAATCATTAATAAAATGGATTATTGCAAAATTACATTTATATGCAAAAATGTACCAGTTTGTTTAATTTTAGTTATCAAAGATTAGATGTTAAACTCATTCTTAGACCTTTACTAATCTCTCTGATATGGTTCAAGAAGTATCTTCTTGTGTCCTTTTCCTGTAATCTGTGAGAGTGACATAACACAAGTTTGCTTTATTTAACACAGAAATAAATCTGTGTTTTAAGCTGCGTTTTATTTTAAATGGTCTAAACGCGAGGAACACACGAGGAACGTTCACGTGTTGATTCAACAAAGGGGCGTTTTACAACAGAAGTGAACGTTTGTTAAGAAGACGCTCTTGATATCTCGACAAAGATCTTTGGATACATTCATTTGCATAATGAAATGTGATGAAGTGACAATAATCTCTTACTGAGAGTTATAATAACATAAACTCTGTTATTGACTTTTTGAGGTCAATAATGCAGGGCTGTATTTTTCAGGGCTGTATATTATGTTTTGTTGTCACGTTAGGCAAAAATTGCATTGTTTATTATATTATTTTAGCATAGTATTTTTATCCTGCTGATCATATTTTTTGCATTATAAAAAAAGCGCATCTTTTCCAATTCTTTCCTTTGTAACCTTTTTCCCAGATTTCCGGGAATGGAACCTCTCCCGAACCAACTGCCGGCTGGAAGAGAGTCCAGCTGTTCCCCGACCTCTAAGCAAGACCTGCAGCCTTATTCCGGCCCAACGCTGAAACCGAACCAAGTCAGTGAGACGTCTTTATATGGAATACCGATCGTCTCACTGGTGATAGACGGTCAAGAGAGACTTTGCTTGGCCCAAATATCCAACACCCTTTTGAAAAACTACAGCTATAACGAAATTCACAACCGGCGCGTGGCCTTGGGCATCACCTGTGTCCAGTGCACACCGGTCCAGTTGGAGATCCTCAGGCGCGCGGGGGCCATGCCCATTTCCTCTAGACGGTGCGGGATGATTACAAAGCGAGAGGCCGAGAGACTCTGCAAGTCGTTTTTGGGCGCGCACAGCCCCCCGAAATTACCCGAAAATTTCGCTTTCGACGTGTCGCACGAATGCGCGTGGGGCAGCCGGGGCAATTTTATCCCAGCCAGGTATAACAGCTCGCGAGCGAAATGCATTAAGTGTTCATTCTGCAACATGTATTTCTCTCCAAACAAGTTCATTTTTCACTCTCACCGCACGCCGGAGTCCAAATACACACAACCCGATGCCGCGAACTTCAATTCCTGGAGAAGACACTTAAAACTCAGCGACAAAAACTCCTCGGATGACGTGATCCACGCCTGGGAAGACGTAAAAGCCATGTTTAACGGTGGCAGCCGCAAGAGGACGCTGCCATCCGGCAGAGCTGACAGGTCATCCCCGCTTGGTACCCAAGGACCGGTAGGTCAGCCTCTGGGGGAACCATCTGAGGTCCCCCACAAAACTCTTCGCTGTGAGGAAGACAGGGGAAACGTGAACGTGCCGAGCAGCATCCGCAGTTATCCCGTTATTCCAGTGCCTAGCAAGAGTTTTGGAGTGCTACAGAAAATCCCACCACCTCTGTTTCCGCATCCATACGGTTTCCCGGCGTTTGGATTGTGTCAAAAGAAGGACGACAGCGTTGCGATGGGGGAACCAAACAAAACAAACCTATCAGGCGTGTTCTGGCCGAGCGCAAAGGACAGCACCTATCCCTCATTTCCGATGTTTTGGCCTACAACAGGCAGCCTGGCCATGCCAACGTACCACCATGCGCAACCAAAGCCCCCGTCTGACGTGTTATGCGCCAGACACAATGAGCTGGACGTGTCCGAGCAAAGCGACCGCAGCACAAACACCCCTAAAGACAGTTTGCTCGAGAATGAACGCTGCTCCAGTGCTCAGTCCACCCGGAACGAGGAGGACAAATCAGGAGATGAGAGCAGATCGGTGGAAGGGATCCCATGCAACCCAAGAAAAATGAGCTACATATCAGCTTTCAGGCCGGTGGTTAAAGACGTTGAGAGCATAGCAAAACTGTACGGCAACAGGGGTCCATATTCTGGGCACCGGTCGGGCTATCAGTCACCAGATTTCTTGAGTGAAAGTTCTAGTTACAGGTCGGTATCTCCGGACGTGGACAGCGTGGAAGATCCGGACGTGGACGTGGAGACGCATAAGATGCCCGAAGATGAGGAGAGTCTACAGCCGACGGTGGACGATAGGCGGACCCCCCCAATTTTGTCGGTGGCACAGAGCGAGGGGGCAAAAGTTCAGGGGCAACAGAACGGCAAGATGCACCCAGTGACCGAAATACACACGACTGACACAAGCGACACGCGCCCGGCTGAGCTGGAAAACCTCGGGAAGCCGTTCGAGGGCAGTAAACACCCGGCGCGTTTTGAGGTAACAATCACCGCTCACAACCTCACCAGCTGTTATAGTAAAAATGTTATTAAAGTTATTATTATAACAGTCGTGTAATGAAGGGTTGCCTTTAATACGTAATTAATAATAACAAACCTAATGTATATTTGAACAACATGATATGATATGATATATGATATTGCCTCCCATTGAAAAACAAAATAAGAAAATGAAGAAAATGTCTAAGATTTGTTTTCTTTAATGCACAATAAATATTGTCGAAGTGTTTCATGTACGTTTCTTGACATAACAAATTCGGTTAAATATTGTTCATGTTTTTAATAATATGAGGCAGATTGTGATGATAGTAATTGTTTCGTTGGTTTAAACATCATTCAATAAACATTAAAAATTCACGCAACGAATTTGGTTTGTATTTTATGATTATAGTTCATTAATAATGTACAATGAAATCACAAATTTTATTATCACAGTTAAATAGTCGGTCCTTAAGTCTCGGGAGGGTTAACCATTATAATCCATTATATAATCCAATCCATATTAACCATTATAATATGAAATAACTGCAAATAACAGTTTGCATGATATATTACAGGTGTACGCGCGTGAAAGAGACGAGCACGCGCATCACATGAACGCCTCTTATTTTGGATCACCAGCCACGTACCAGCGCGCGCCAATGGAGTCGAACGGTAACTTCATTTTCACGTAGATTCGTGAACAGGTCTTTAAATATCTCATTGCATTTGTAATATACTGTAAATATATATTTACCCTCGTTATTTACCGACGCATTGACTTACAGTTAAAGACGCGCACGAGGAGGAACCATCATCCACGGTGGAGGAGATGGAGCCCAAAACTCAGCAGGACCGGATCATTCTCTCTGACGACCGCCTGAAAGACATCAATGACGGTGTGACCCGTTTACTGTAAACCCAGAATTCAACAAAGACCTGTCCATTTACTTCATGCTGTATTTGTCGTGTGTGCAGATGAGGAATCAATGCGTAAAGACGTCACCAGCAGGGCAACTTTCATTGAGGAAGACATAGAGCACATGGCCAAAGGTATTTGACCATTTTGTTGAATTTTACAGAGGCACAGAGATGGCTGATAAACGAGGGCTGATGTAAAGCTCATATATTTATTTTAAAGAACTAAATATTTTATGTTGACAGAGGAATTGCAAAAACAACTTGTGGAGCAAGTGGAGCTAAGAAAAAAGTTGGAACGGGAGTTTCAGAATCTAAAAGGTAGGTTTTTGTGTAACAATACAAATGCTTTATAATACTAACAAATGCACTTCCTGAAAATTAAGTTGCTTTAATTGCATAAGTCACAAATAAGTAATGAATTACTTTGTCATGTACAAATAGGAGTAAGTTTTGTAAGAGAACTGACATAGTACCACATACTAATAATGAACAGCCTTAGTTCCATTTTCCTTGTATTTAAGTTTAATTGAACAATATTTACAGTATATTGTACATGTTGTATATATATAAATATATCTTTTATGTAGAGGGTTTTTGCAAAGATTTTTCATACTATATATACCATCATACTATACATTTTGTATTGTTAGATGCTCAAGTTAAATCCACCAGTATTCACTGACATGCCCTCATAATTTAATTCATATTTTCTTAGACAGTTTTCAGGACCAAATGAAAAGAGAACTCTCATACAGAGAGGAAATGGTGCAACAACTACAGATTGTTCGAGGTGAGTGTTCGACCTCCAGTAACATTATTTACACTACATAAAAACATCCAACCCACCAGAACCGGTCACACGCTCACTGGTCCTTCCTGAAAAAGAGAATTTGTTCAGTCCTCGTGGTTCTTCTATGTGACACTAAGCTGGAACCGCATTTTGTTGCTGCTTAAGGAAGTTGCATGGAGGTAGTATTGATTTATTTTGTATTGATTAAGTTTTAGAAGTGGATGAAAGAAAATACGAGAAAACATAAATGTGTAAATAAAAAGATAAAAGTTGACTTTCACACTTTATTTCTCCTGCTCAGACTCTTTATTTAGAGAGACGGACCATAAGAGAAATACTTATTATGTTATTTCACAGAAGTTAAACAGTGATTGATTCTGACAAAGGGAAAAAATTAGCAAAACATTTCTCAGACAGCGTCATCCATACATTCTCGATTACAGCCACAATCCTGTTATTGTCCCAAAACACATTTTCTGGAACACACACACCCACAGCTACACCAACATTCCCTCGTCCACTTTTGTTTTAAACGATTCATCCACTTTTTCCCAGAAGCTCACGACGCACTTCATCATTTCTCCTGTAAGATGTTGAGCCCTCGTCACTGTGCTGGGACCTGCACCTTCAAATCCCCTCTTCTGCCTCCTTGATGTACGTCCACCCAACACACGAGAGTCTCCAGAAAAACGGCTGAGTGTCCGACATTTCTCTCTAAACACTGTCAGCCTTTAGATACTGGAACAAACGTGTGTAAATTAGCATCTTAGCTCTCACACTGTAATGAAGTCATTTTCATTTGCACCACAGTGATTTCAGACTTGCTGTACTTACTGTATAATTTATATAAAGTTCTAAAAAATGCATTATAAAAAATGACATTTCATTATATAAGATATCGTCAGCTGTAGAAACCATTGGTATTAAATGGCTATGTGCAATGCGTTTATTTGTTATGTATCCTGTAAAACTCTTATTTTGTTGGTGGTATGTTAGGACATTTTGTTTAATTAGATGCTAAAGATGCTGTTTTTGTATGATTTTATTTATTTCATGTCCACGTTGGTTGTTTATTCTCATCTACAAGTTTGTATATTATTGATGTAAAGCACTTTAAATTGGCAGTCCTGACTTATGAACTGTGGATTAAATGATCATGTTTGAGAGTCAGTGCTTATTTTGTCTGTTTCCATAAAGATGAGGTACACTCGTTTATATGCCACAGTTTTCTGCCTCCTGAGGTTGCAGTCCAGTGAGGTAGAATGAGTTTTAAGTTGTTCTATCAAACTTTTATTCAGAATATTGACACACACACACACACACACACACACCGTTTATTTTACTGTGTTTAAGTTACTACACAGACTCACAGTAGTTTAAATCACTCACAGTAGTGATTTACTTAGCAGTTTTTAGTCTTACTCTATACTCTATAGGTTACTCAATAGGTCTTACTTGAGTTTATTGATGAGTTTAATACATTTACTAATAATTATTATTTTGTAATCAGTATTTTATCAGTCATGATAAGGAGTTAACAGTAACACATGTAACAGTAGCTGGAATTTATACAGGCCATTATTTATACAGGCCACAAGTAAATATACACTTGTGATATACTTTATTTGGCGAATTTTGAAATGATCAAATTCAGCCTTTTCATTAATTCAATTATAAACATGATTATAAACAAATTGTTTGCTGCTGTGTAATAATCATAAAGTATGTATATGAGAAATAAAACTTTGGGTTAGTAAAAATACTAACAAAGTAGAAAGACAAAATAAATAATCTTTCACCAGCGGTTTAGGGAAGTTACAACAGGGTGAGAGCATTAACTGTATGTTGTCGTAATAGATTTTGACACATGCTCTCATCTGCAACAAAAGGTACGAGTCTGACATCTAGTGGATATCCTTTATAACTCCTGAGACGATATACACTAACAATACCTGTCATGCCATTAACCAACCCAACAAATTCCAACATATTTACGCAAAGTTGTAAGTCACATGACTTCATTCATTACAGCACTTAATCTTACTTAAGAAACTTAATCGAGTTGTTGTAATTCACATCATCAGTTGCATTGCAAGCACAGTTTTATTGAGTTAATCCATTTAATTGTATGCATTCACCGCTTTGGCAATGCAGAATGTCAGTGGTTGACAAAAACACAAGTAATGTTAGCAATAATAACAATGCATTTGACCATAATGATAATAATAATAATAATAATAATTTAGTTTGTGTGAAAATGTTCAAGTTGATTTGGACATACGCACGTTCTGGTCACGTGCCAAGTGACGCATCACGCCTGCGCCAGAGAAACAAGATGGCGGACAGTGCGGAGTTGAAGGTAAATTACAGCTCGCAGGTTGCTCTCAATACAGCCTTTACACAAGCTCGTTTTCATCGGGTTGTCCGTCCGATGTGACCCCCCGATATCGTTTATACGAGGCGGTGTGTCGTATTTGATTTAAAGCGCTTTGTGGAGTCCGTTTGAGGAGACACTGTTATTGTTGTGATGGAGCAGCTTAGCCACCAGCTAACACACAGCTGCCTGCCTGCTGGTGTTTAATGGTCGCTCGAGAGGCTCATGTCGGATGTTAACGCTGTTTTTCTCTCGTAACTCATAAACGTGGTGGTGGGTTGTGTATGAAGAGCTGGAGGTGGCAGTGGTCGGTGTACAGCAGTATGTGGGTGGCGCGGAGGACGGTAACAGGCTCGGTGGTTTTGACAGTCAAGACAGTCGCTTTTGCAATCGACACTGTTATCCTGCTTGTGTATTGAGACAAATTTGTCCCAGGACCTGTAAATCTAGATCTCATTTATTTCGACACCTTACACCCTTTCAGCTTAAGAATCAAGCCTGTCAAAATATTAAACAACAACCTGGTGTAACCAGATTTTGAGACATAAGTCCAGTGTTTGTTTCGTGTTGTTCCTCTGTAACGTGACAATACATAAGTCAGAAAGTAATTGAGATGCAACATGTTGTCAGTTTGTTGACTAGTTTGTTGACAATATTAGCCTATGTTTTAAAAATAAATCCATGCATATTTACAGTTGTTTGTTTAGCTGTCCTGTCGCATGTATAACAAATAGATGTGAAGACCCACACAGTTTGTTTCACCTGTACTGGGACAAAACATCAACACGTTTTGTGGACTTATGACGTTGCTGCATGTTTTGAATGCCTGTGTGTGTTTGTGCATCTATTTAAATCATTATTATTATCATAGTCATCCTCGGGGATAATCTTATAGCTTTATGTTGTAGGAAAACAAAGAGAAGATTTAGTTTAACACGATCTGTGATTTAAACAGATTGTTTTTAAAAGCATGGTTTGGTTAGTTTTAAGGAGATAAAGCTACAATTCTTTCCAAAACCGCAATAAAAACAGACTGATATCACAGCCACAAAGTACAGGCTGTGTTCTTCATTCTCCATGAAGTCTTTATTTGGGCAAAACTTATTGTATCATGTTACTGTAGATGGTAATAAAACCAGTCATTTTGCAGAGAGCCAAACAGGATGATAAGAAACCTTTTGTTTAAATCTTTCTGGGCCTGTATTGCTTGCGACCTAATAAACAGTGTTTTAGGTAAAGCTCTTGTTGTGTAATTTTAGATATAACCGTTTATAACAATAGTAGATTAAGGTGGAAAATTCAAGTGTAGTAAAGCGGCAATATAGAGACGCATTTCCTGTTTTTCTCGTTGGCATTTAAAGGGCACAAACTGTAGGGCAAACATTTTGTAAGAATGCAAACCTGCTACATAAGGAAATGATAAGCTTTGATTCATTGCATATTGTTGTACCAGAAAGCTCAAAAGAATGAGACTTTCAGTCACATAATTAAAAATATATATATTATCCTACTGTAAAACACAAGCAAAAATACTGTCAGGTGTTTTGTTGTCGGTCTTGTTCGTTAGAAGTTGGTAAAGAATTTACCATTATGTTACTACTTGACACCAATGTGTTTACTGTACTTGTCTGAGTGTTTACTTGTTAACAGTTGCGGGTTCTGCAGGTAAACGTTTGCAGTATGGAATTATCAGAATGACGTTTTGTTTCCTCCGGTGTAACTAAATTTAGCTTGTCTCACTTTATCATAAGTGAGACAAGACTTACAGTAACTGCGCTCATTGAAACTACATAAACCAAATCAGTAAACGTGTTTTTCTTATTGAGTCGGAGTTTTGCGGTTGTAGATTGTTCTGCTGGGAAAGGTTTGATGCTGGTTCTCAGCACCTTTGTGAGGTTTAACTTTGTGAGGTGCTCAGACTGATAAACAAAGCTTGCTGTCCTTTGAGGTGTTGAGTGCTTGGGGTTAACATTATAAAATCACATTTTCTCACACACTCTTTACTTTAAAGTTTGGCTGTGCAGGTTCAGGGAGGCTAGTAATAGCAAGCTAGCTTCAAAAGCACAAGCCCTCCGTTTAGAATGATCTCGAAAGCTACGACTCCTTCGAAAGTATGCAGTTATTACATGAATTACGTTTAGACTAAAATACATAAGTAAATTGACTTTCCGTTTTATAATAATACATTATATTTATGCATATATATTTCATATACTTGCAGGTCTGATTACTCCTAAAATTGTCACGACAGTTTTGTCATTTCCATGGTTATAGTATATATAATACAGTATCTTTTCTGCAGGTATTTTTATAGTATAATGTAGATTTTCAAAATTTTGTAATATTTAATTTTGGTAAAAAATCCTCATTTGAACCACATTGAAATTCATTCATTCTTCTTGTGAATGTAATCCTGGCCAACCATGTTGAATTCTGTTACCTTATTAATATCAAACGTGTTACTGAATGTTTTTTCTGCACTTGTTTTTGGCTGCTGGGGTCGAGAAGATTCAGCGTTCAGTGAAAGTAGGGCTGGACTGGTGACTATATTCGGCTGTTTTGAAGTATATTTAGACTCTGTGTGTGTGTGTGTGTGTTTGCATTAACAGTTTTGAGAAGTTTCCAAGGCATTTAAAAGAGCCTGGTGTCCATTTTTACCATTGAGAGGAACTTAAGGCTGTGGGCGCTCATGAGGTCTGAGGTCTGGTTCTCGTGAAGTGGTCTGCTTGCTTACTCAGCAGAGGGAACTTTACACAACTTATGATCCATTTCATATGCCTTTATCTTCACAGGGTTGTACAGCCCACAAAAGCATGATAAGTTTATCATAACAGCGCTTTTGGGAGTGTTCGCTCAAGCTCTCGTTTCATCACCTCTATCTGCTAACTGCAAGGGTCTGCTGACTGGAGACTGTTGACCAGTTTTGTTTCCTCCAAGCGGTTGTGAGATGTTTGTCTTTTCTGGGTTTGCATTGGAAGCCGTTTCTCACTGTAATGGTACAAGAGCGAGAGTTTCATCAGTGTTGGGGGCGGGTGGGTAGAATTAATAAAGAGTGTTTGTATGAATAGTCCGGTTGGTACTTGGCAGTTAACTGTGGAGGGGAGTCGAGTCTCTCTGAGGTGGAGAAATTTGAGCCTCTGGGCTGCGGTTCTGTTGTTTTCTCTGGAGCTGTGCTCAACTCTCTTTGTTATGAAAGCTCACAGGCCCAGGATCAGATCTGATCGTTCCATCCCCCAATATCTCACCCTCTTCATCTCCATGCCTGCCTTTAGATTTTAATAGGATCCAAATGCTGGTTCTGCCAACACAGGCCATTAAAATCTCAATGATCTGTGATTTAAGAGGTGAAGTCTATAGCTCCACACACTAGGAAGTGGCTTTGATCCTACATGTGGTGTTAGCGTTTGCACACATATGTTCATATGTGAGCTGGTGTTACTAGCAATTACAAGAAGCAAAGCAAGAAAATTATGCTGTCTCCACCAACACAAACATACATTTCTCCCACTTAAAATACTAACACAACTGCTGCTTTATCAAATTTATTTGATAAAATTGTTTATTTTAGGCTAAGCCTAAAGCTAATTTATTGAGTTTACATTTATTTATATACAGTGCTTATCACAATTTTGCTTTGGAGAAGCGATGAAAAAATGTTTGGCAATTTAATTTAGGTCCTAGTTGGCAGAAGTAATTAAGATAAACAGACTATATAACATAATTTTAAATCACCTGAACTATAGTTAATATAAGTTAGGTTGACTAATATTTTAGTGACAGTCATAAAATCTGTTGTTATTGTTGTTTTTAAAATTAAATTTGTAGTTAATGCTTTTACCTTTAGTTATTTTCATGAAACTGTGTCGTAATTAAAAAGTTTTGTGTTGTTATAAATATTTATTTTGGCGATTACATGCATTATTTTTTGTTTTTGAAAACAGCAAATGGTGATGAGCCTTCGTGTCTCGGAGCTTCAGGTTCTGCTGGGATACGCCGGCGGAAACAAGCATGGAAGAAAACACGAACTCTTGACCAAAGCGCTGCACTTGTTGAAAGCCGGCTGCAGTCCCGCCGTGCAAATGAAGATCAAAGAGCTCTATCGCCGCCGCTTCCCCACAAAGATGGTGTCCCCCACGGACCTCTCCCTCCCCGGCATACACGCCACCTCCGGGGGGGCTACCGCGGGGCTGCCCGCTGGCCTGACCCAGCTGGGGTTTGACCGGCACGGCTCGCCCTCTCTGCTACCTGTGGCTCTGCTCGGGCCGAAGCACGAGTTGGGTCTGCCTCACCTGCCCTCCGCCCTCCATCCGGTACATCCGGACGTGAAACTCCAGAGGCTGCCGTTCTACGACGTTCTTGATGAATTGATCAAGCCCACCAGTTTAGGTGAGTAAACGGACCCCTCAGGTTGATGCAAACATAAAGATGCTGTGATGGTTTATGGCCTATCAGATCAGAGGAGAAGAGCCAAGCTAGTCATTCTGTGCATGCTAATGCTGACAGGAGAAAAGTTTCAGTGGAAAAATCACACATCATGCTTATTATCACACATCATTTCTTGGTTTCATTTTTATTTATTTTAATTTTTATTTCTTGGACCCATTAAATCTGTGGTCTGCATTGTTTAGAACAATTATAATATTGTTTTGTGTCAATTTTTCTCTTTGAGGGACAGTAATAACTGCAACAGTGGGACCCTAAACTCAATGTTTGGAGGCGTTCAGGCTAAACTGAGTCCCTCATTAAATGAGTTCAGTAGTTCAACACTATTTGGTTCTGAGGGAGTTTGTGGCTCTCTGAATCAACTTTTGGTTTCTACCAGAGCTTAGCTCATTGTGTTTAGCTCATTTCTGTTTTCATTTCCCTGTAAGAGCTTTTGCAGAGTTCACTTTGAGTGCAAATTGCTAAATAATAACAGCTTTATCAGAGGACAGAGGAAGCTACAACACACGATTGCTTTTGAAGCAGTTCTTTAATGTATACAGCTGTCAGGCAACTGGGTGGTCTTCATTCAGTGTTGAGGTGAAGCCCCTCGCATTGAAAATTATTCATAATTGCAATGTAATGATGTAGTGAATTTTGAATGAGTGAAATCGTCACCGGTGATGTGTTGGTAGATGTTTAGTGTGACAGAGAATTGCCTCTTCCTCGAGAGTAAAGATTAATCATCCGCTGGCTCTTTTCTCTTAATCTCTCGATTCTTGTGGAATAGATTTGCCTCGAGTGCTCAAGCGGTCAGTCAGAAAAAAATAAATGCGTTTCTCGTTTCAGTTTGTTCATGGTCTTCAGGCATCGGTGTGTGTGCAGCATCTGTAGATAAAACAGTTTCTTGTCTTTCTTCTCTCTCATGAAACTCTGGCTTTGTTTAAGGACTGGATTATGTAACCCAGGGTTATTTTTGGTTTTTGTTGTGGAGAGCTGGGGAAACAGACCAGGTGTGTGTGTATCTCTGTGTGTGTGTGTTTGTATGTATGTCTGTGTGTGTGTGTTTGTCTGTGTGTAAACACAAACATTCTTAATTTGTAATATATTCATCATATAATTATTTAATTTGAATGCATTAAAAACAAATATATTTGCATTTTTAAATGTTGACTTTGAGCTAGACTTGAAAACAAAAATGTTTTGAAATTTCGAAGATCTTCCCTGGAAGAACTTTCTCCCAAGAAACTGCTTTTCTCAAGTTTTCTGTCATTTATTGTACAGTATGATGTTAGCGATGCTGTAATCCTCTGTCTTGTTTTGTTTCACAGCCTCAGACAGCAGTCAAAGGTTTCAGGAAACATGTTTCGCGTTTGCGCTGACGCCTCAACAAGTTCAACAAATCAGCAGTTCGATGTAAGTTCAGGGGAGGGGGTCCGGTTACACCATTGACGTGCTTCAAATGTTTGAAATGTCTTAACATACTCTGAGCTCAGAATAAATGAGTAACTGAAGCCAGTTTCAGAATCAAAAACAGCCGCTAGTCAATCTTGTCTTGTTAGGAATCTTCATCTGCAGCTAGCAGGAGACACTAGCGGTTAGCGAACGTTCCCAAGCGATCCTTTAGGATTGTTTGGAATGTTTTTGTCTCCTACGCTCCTTCACACAATCCTTGTCTCCCACCCTTCTGTCTTCACAGGGACATCTCTGGGACCAAATGTGACTTTACCGTGCAAGTACAACTTAGGTATGATAACACAAACATTTACACAACCAAAAAACTTCATTTAACAGTGTGCGCATAGCGTACTCACAGGGTACTTACCCAACAAAGTTCTAAACACTAATATAAGGTAACTGCATGGACTAAGTATGGGTTAGGGTTAGAGTTGAGTAACTAGTTATCACACAGTTACTGTAATTTCTACAGTAAATTAGATGCAGAACAAGACTGTAAAATTGTCACCAAAAGAGATGCAAAGCTCAGTTTCTGACCATTGAAAGCATTAAATATTAAAAGCAATAATGTAATACTTTCATTTATTACTGTTTTGCATTATGGCAGTATTTTGTTGTCACGTAATGGCACTTTGTAAACGCTGCTCATGCTTTTTGAAGGTTGTGTCTAGGTTGTGATTGTGTATTCTGATAACATACCTCTGTTCTCAAAGCTGGCTTTTGTTTGGGTTTCTGGGAGTCTTGGAAGTCTTTCCCACACGTTAACAGAATTTCACCGCATACGTTTCAGGTTTTGCTTATCAGAAACGAGTTGCTCTCAGGAAGACCATTTCCCGCCCAACCTTTGTGTTAAAGTAAACGGAAAACCGTGTAACCTCCCCGTAAGTCCCGCTCATTTTCACTCGCACGTCAACAAGCTAATTCATTCCACAGCTAATAGCAGACAACAGAGTTACATGTTTCATTAGACGTCTTTAACTTAAACACACACGTGCATAAAAGTGAAACATGTAATGCATGTAATCTTAATTTGAAAATGATTCGCAGAATAAACAAAAAGAACAGTTTTATTTGTTTTGGTGGTTGTTTTCAGGGATATCTTCCTCCAACCAAAAATGGAGTAGAGCCGAAACGGCCGAGCCGACCCATAAACATCACCTCCCTGGTTAGGTTGTCTACAACAGTCCCCAACACCATTGTCGTGTCATGGACGTCAGAAATTGGAAGGGTAATGAACATGTATTTTTTCATCAGTTTCCTGATTTGTTGTGAGACACAAAAAACACCAATGTGGCGTTTCTGATAACACGTGTTTGCTGTGTAGAGTTACTCTATGGCGGTGTATCTGGTCCGACAGCAGTCCTCCTCAGTTCTGCTGCAGAGATTGCGGTCCAAAGGGATCCGAAATCCAGACCACTCCAGAGCGCTCAGTAAGTTCAA
>JBAJNP010003396.1:8234-39946 GCA_036877545.1 Yasuhikotakia modesta
ATATATATTCAATCTCAAAATGGAAATTCTTTTTGTGTAAAGCAAAGGTAGTTTATAATACTGTATTGCGTACTGTACTATATCAATATATACATTTATTTTGATTTCAGGT
This sequence comes from Yasuhikotakia modesta, assembly GCA_036877545.1. NCBI lineage: Eukaryota > Metazoa > Chordata > Actinopteri > Cypriniformes > Botiidae > Yasuhikotakia > Yasuhikotakia modesta. The sequence goes on from JBAJNP010003396.1 coordinate 8,347, forward strand.
GGCTATCATTGATGTGAATGAATCCCTGGGAAATGAGGTGAAGGCCAAACTTAACAAAGAATATGGACCAGACAGGACTGAATTTTATGCTGCAGATGTCGCATCAGAGGAGCAATTTAAAGGTTTCATATATCCTGCATTAAATAAATGCATTAAATATGATTAAATAAATGTGTAATGTAGTTTACCAGATATTAGCATCACGTGATTTGCAGACTGTAAAAACAGGAGAAAGAAGATAATTTGATTTGCATATTTTTTCATTGCAGGGGTTTTTCAGAAAATTGTGGAAACATTTGGCCACATAGATATTTTTTGCAATAATGCAGGGATCATAAATGAAAATGACTGGGAGAAATCGATTGCAATAAACCTGGTATGAGATACATGTCTTTCTGTCTCTGCCTGCCTGTCTGTCTGTCTCTCTTCTCTCTGTCTGTTAACATGTTTTGTTCTGTGGTCAACACAGGGTGGAGTGGTCAGAGGCACATATCTGGCTCTAGATCATATGAAGAAGGATAATGGTGGAAATGGAGGAGTCATTGTCAATGTTGCATCTTTGGCAGGTTTGCTGTTCTCTTTACATTTCTAGCTTCTTTCAAAAGAATTTCATGACAAACAGGACAAAGTTTTAGGATGCAACCATATGACAAAAAATAATGCAAGCAAAACCAATTAAAAGATAGTCAAAACAATCAAGCAATATCACACTATAGCACCATAAAAATAAAAAGCCTGTGAGTGGCAAAATATCTGTGAATAATTTGGGAATCCACTCCAGGTTTCCTGGTTGTGTTTTGATTGAAACTTTGCATATCGCCTGCAGGTTTGGGGCCTCTGCCACCAGTGCCCATCTACACAGCAACTAAACACGGTGTGGTGGGTTTCACTCGTGCTATGGCAGTACGTATTATTTCTTTGGAATGGATGGAAAATATCTTACATAGCTTAAAAACGTTTAAGTAGTCATTGTCTTCTCTAGAGCAAATTAATGATTGGGTCACTGTTCATTGTAGTGTTTCAAATGTTAATAGTGAGACAGAAAAATTTAGTGCACAACCTGTTGATGTTTTTTGTCATTGCTAAAAATGATCTATTTTTTTTTCATTTGAATGCCAACAGTCAGTCTCCACATTGGCCAATTATGGGGTGCGGCTCAACATGCTCTGTCCAGGTTTTGTGAGAACAAACCTTTTAACCTTATTTAGTTCAGAGGAGCATGTCGGAAGGTTTTATCATTTGAAGAATGTGTCAGAGAAGCTTATCGAGCAGTATGGCATGATGGAGTGAGTTGCCTTGAAGCAAAATGTAATAATATAGTTATTTGCTAGCTTCTAAATATAGAAGAGATTAAGTGGGTTTGTGCTGTACTGAGTAGTTTGTACTTGATGATGCTTGTTTAGTCACACATTCCTGTGTAATTTCAGGACAGATGACGTGGCCAAAGCCTTCTTGCTTCTTGTCAAAGATGTGACCAAAAATGGAGAAGCTTTGATGGTTCATGTTGATGGTGCATCTTTCCTTTCCTATCCTAAACAAGTCAAGGATTCCCCATGTACTAAAGTCAGCCTACAGTAGCTAATCAGCTTATTTCTTTACCCCTGACGAAGATTTCAGTGTCTAATGCTTAAGTGAGTGTTTTTATTCTGTAGCCTGCAATACATTTTTCTGACTTATTGTTTATATTAACCTTAAACTAATCCATAGTCATCTTGCATGTGTTATTATTTGTGTGACAGTATATAAAAACGTACATATATAGCCAAGAACCCTAGATTTAGACGAACACAAAATAAAAGAGAGTAAAGACATGTAATATTTATGTAATATTTACTCTCTCTATTTGCGCTCTCTTTATATATGTAATATATACGTTCATGTTTATTAATGCTTGTAAATGTAAATATTAAACAGACCAATACAAAGGATATCAAAAGAATTTCACACTTTTAAATGTAAAATAGTTTCAATAAATATGTCTCTAACATCTTGTGGGTGTTGAAAGTTCAAAATTAAAGTCTGTGCTACAATTACAAAGAGATGACCTGACCTGCTCCAGGAACATGGATTGGAGATATGCCCCCTGATATATGGCTACGTTCTTTTGCCACAGTTTTTAAACGTTTTTGGCTGTGTCTCCAATCAAACACACCTGAACAGGCCAATCAAGATCCTCCGAATTACTTGAACATTTAAGTGTGTATGAGCATTCAGTTTCCCTATGGGTTTAAACACTATATGAGTTTTAAAGCTATATTGTTCTATATGTACAAAGGGCACCTTCATTAAGAATGTTAGTAATAACTTGCAATCTCAATATCTTTGAACTTGCCAATAGAAAGAAGACTGCAGGGGTTTTTTATCTGATTGACATATTTACCTGTTGATCGCTTGGCAAGTAATTTAAAGGTTGGCACAAAACAAACCTGTTACACTGGTTTGAGTTCATGAAGCTATAAAACGATCACCTTCTTGTGCCATATTTTTAAAACCCTGATGAACTGTTCTGTTTCTCTTCAAGCCAGTCCCTTATTATTGTATGAATATGTTCAAACAAAGTACAAAAGTTTTTATACATGATATAAGTTTAGTGCAATGCTATAGCATTGTATCAGAATGTTTTATCTTTATGAAAGATAATACATTTTAACTACACTATACACTTATACATTATATGTACTAAGTACATACTAATCTATACAATACTATACTATGCTCTGCTGTACTGTACTGTACTATTTTTAAACTAAGCTATACTGTACTATACTTTGAAGAATTTAAATGTTATCTTGGCTGGAAATAGTTGAAAAAAACATGACATGTTAGAATCTTGGGAGAATCTTGCAAATTTTCTCTGAAACTCCTTTACAAGTTTATCAGAAAAATAAACCAACCGTGAATTTATTCATAACTAATAGCACCATCTGCACAGCAGAACAGGGGTTCAGCAGCGCTACAACAATCCATTATGTTTTTGGTTAAGGTGAAGAAAAATAATGCATAAAGCTTTATGATTTCTCTGTGGAGGAGAAGCTAAATCAGGCATTAAAACGTAATTTGGAAAACAATGTGGCAACTTTTTTAAAAAATAAAAAAGTGAACAACAGTTGCCATAACAAACTTGCAATATCAACATGCAATAACGTGTTGTTTATATACTATTATAGAGTTGGTACACTATAGTAATGAACTGGGTAGGAAATTTCCATCTATTGCAGTCAGACTACAGTAGCCAGACAGATTCTAGCACTGCCACACTGTTGATTTTCAGTAAGATTAAAACTCCATTAGAATACTTTAATTGGGCCTGATATTTAAGACTCTTTAAGTTTGGAAGACAACTTATTGATAGACCAAAGATCTGGAACAGTTCACAAGCCAATTTAAGGAAGACTGAAACCGCAGACATTAAAAAATCCTCATAATCCTAATATAATCAATTCCTTTTGTTATTATGTACTTTTCCTAATGAGAAAATGTACTGCAGATATTTTCCAAAGTCTATTGTGTGCTTTACTGAAAGCAAGGAAATATGATCTATGCAAACGGTGTCGCAAACAGGTCAGATTTGTTTATTTGTTTGCTCAAAAAGTTAAAAAGTGGCCACTCTCAAGACTGATCAGGTGAAGTCAAACTACTTTTATTTATTTTATTAACAATAAAAAACTAGCATTAAACATAATTAATTTATTTGTTTGCCAAATCAGACTCTAAAATTCAATCTAAATGTGCACTAAGCTCATGTAATTGCATAAGTTAGCCACAAGATGTCCGCATAACACATTAAACCGCATGTCTCAGCGGTGACTTGACATCGTCCTGAAGTAACGACAGAACATGTGGCAAGCTGCATGTGTCTTTGTAAAACTACATTTCATAAGCAAGTACTTCTTGACGATTTTTGCCCATAATACAGCGACCATATGTGAAATTAAGGAAGTTTTCATATACAGCCATTTTTTGGGTAATACAATGTCGTACCATATACATACAATGGGATATATGATATCCAGCCACAATTATATACATATATAAAGTACCATGGTATTAACAGCTGTTAATAAACACTTGTATCAATAGTCTTCAATAATGAAGATTTACAAGTCTACTAGTCTAAATTGTAATGACTGTTTGAAAATATTTTTTACCAAACTGGTAAATTATTTGCTGTTTGAATCAAACAGGAAGGCCATGTAAATAATATCTAAACAATATACACAATCTATGCTTATGATTCTCTGATATTTGCATCCCTACACTTACCTTTAGGACAACACCTTAGTTAACTTCCTTAAAAAGATGACATCATACATAGCCAGAAGCACTTTGGGGAAAATATGTTTGTCTCTGCCCTTAATTTGTTGAGAAACATTTTGCAACACCTCAGAGTATAAGTCCCTAAAGATTTCTCTCATTGAATACACCCTATAGTGCTGAGAAGCACGGATCCCGCTAGGTGTCTTGCCTGTGGCACATTCTACCCTTTTGTGTTTGAATGTCAAGACTTTCCATGCAGAAAATTGATTCCCAATGATGCTATTGAACAGACAGGTCATTCAAGAGAGAAAATAATACAATCTCCCAAAACTGAGATGAAACCAAAGTAATGGAGTTAAAGGATTGTCATGAAATTAAGAAAATTGTGTAAATCAATCACAGTGTGTGAAGCACATATAAGGGCATAATGAGTTTAAACTATCTTTAAACAGGAGTATCTCAGCTTGAGACTTAAGGTTCTTGTGTTCTGCTGTTGAAATTAATCAGAGTCATTCATTCTGAGGAAATGAAGCCATTTGTTCTATGTGTGTCCCATTACTTACAGTCCCCAGACATACAGCTGGTAGAATTAACATGATACTTTAGTAACATTAGTGGAAAGACTTAATTTATTATGCAACACAAATTAACTATTTGTAAGTTTAAATTATAAATTTAAATGATTGTTTGTCTGTCATAAAACCAGCATATTTGCTGAACCTTTATATTTTTTTACATTTTTATAGTTTTTCAGATCTAAAATAACTTTTGTTTAACTTTCTGTTCAACCACAAATTGTGCAAGTCTGTGCAAGTTATGGCCCTTCAAGGCTTGAAGCAGGAAAACATAAAAATGCTCCACAATACTTTTGCACACTCTAAACAAACGTGTAAATGAAACCCAAGACTGTGTTTATATACAGTGAAAACGCGTCATTTTTGACCTGACGCTTCTCAGCACTGTGCGCACTCCAGATTGCCGAACAGTATCAACAGAGAGCACATTTCCTTCGGTCTGGGACTAACCTAGGCCATGTGTTCAGCAGTAATTCTTCCCAAGCAAAAACGAGTAAATACCCTCAACAGAGCCCATATCAAATTCCATGGAAACAAAGACAGGGAGCGCGGTGAGGGAGGATTGCTCACTCTCAGCCATAATGAGCCATCTGTTCAGCCATGGCCGTGCAAAGCAAATGTCATTAAACTGTGTTCCTTCACTCGCCTGTGACTCTTGATTCTTTGGTATGAATAGTGACGCTGCGAATTAAACGTTAGCGATGCATCAGAGTTTTGGATTGTAATCTGTTGATACTGAGACATTGAATTCCCATCGTCTTTAAATACCGCTAGGAGGCAAATTAATTTCAATGCATCTGCGATACTATGTAAATGCAATGGCGAATGAAGTGACGAAAATGCTTGTAAAGTGATACACAGAGTTAAAGCCACAAATAATCTAGACAAAATGCCAAACTATGTCAAATTAAATATTTAATAATGGCAACCATTTCTGTATGATACAATTATAGCAATACACTTCTGAAATGTATGTGAATGTGACATGATACAAAAAAACAGATTCAGTGGGACTTGAACAGAGAGCATTTAAATGAGCTAAGTGTTATTGGTTAAGGACTTAAGGTGTATGGAAAATGTGTCCAAATTCATTCATCTTTAAACTTGTGAAAGGCACCATGCAAAGTTGTGAAAACATTAAGTTCACAATTATGAGAAAGGATCACGATTTTAAATAAGTAAACACTTCCATAACCATTTATAATCACCAAACTAAATTGGCAAATGGGCTTTCAGGTGAAAATACAAAAGCAAGGCACATTCAACACAAAATCATTTCAGACACAAGAAGATATTTAAACTGAAACAGTTTTAAGATGTGGAAATGGCAGCGTGTGTGGGATAACACAGATATAACAGGAAATAATGACAGTGTTTCTGGGAAACCATATGTTCTCCTCCACAGGCATTCATAGAAACAGATTAGAGAGTGATGGAGTAACAGTGATTATCGAGAAGAATGGTGTCTAAAGGGGCTATTCCTCAGAGGGCGGGGTCTGAGCAGTTGTTTCCAGTGGCGTTTCCTGGGCAACACTGTCTATCTTCTCTGCTGGATCAGAGTCGTCAGTTGACAAGCTCTTTTCCAGGGTGGCACTTTCTTCTTCTGCTTGGCTTTTATCTCCTTCTGTGTTATTAGTCTCATCAAACCCCACCCCCTCTGCCTGTGGGCCTTCGCCATCATAGATGATGTCCTCAGGGTTTGGTGCGGGCGGACAGAACTCCTCATCAGGCAGGAGCTGATGAAACACTGATTCAGCCTGGAAATAAACAAAAAATGCACCAACCATAATGACTTATTACAGAAGTAATTGAGTTGCATGCAAATGTTTGTACATCACACAGAAGTTTTGATGATTTTCTAAATTAAAATATTTCAGCCAGTAATCAACTATTGATTAGTGTGAGATCTGAAAGCTTTCAGTGATTACCAATTCTGTTTCTCACACGAAGACTTCAAATACAGCACATACTTCATGCAGACTATTGCATGGTCTTTCGGTCTCAGTTCTGGGGCTAAAAAACATTTAAATCATACTGACACAATTTTAAGTAAATGTAAACAAAACAATTTTTTTGAACTATTGCTTAAACTCAATGCATACCTTGCAAACGTTTACATAAAACTGTATATCTGTTATACGTGCCAGACTAAAAAACAACAACAACAAAGCCCTCAAAAGTTCTCTGATCCATAGAACACAGCTGGTGTCTGTCTCCCTCTGTGGGACTCACCAGTTTGATGGAGTAGTCACTGCCCAGGCTGCTATCAGGACCAGTGCACACATGTACATTGCTCGGCAGACTGTAGCTGCTGCTGTCCAGGGAGGACGTGTCCCTCATGTTGAAGTACATGACCCACAACACTGAAGGCTTGCTCCTCTCTTCTGTACCTACAAACAACATGCAATTACTGTATCATTTGCTTTTATCCTCCACCCTGTTGTGTCCATCCTTATTTATAAGGATTATAAATCACCCTTATTTATACACATACATACATACATTATATATACATACATACCTATATGTATATCTTATATCTTAGATGTCCTATATCTCTTGGTCTTTTTAGATTTCCACATCTTCAGGAAGTCATAATTTCTGTATTATTTCTGTGCTGATATAAAGTATCTTTGGCATTGTGGCCACTTGTAATATTAAATTGTGGCAATTTAATACAGTGACAAATTTTAGCATTTGTTGGATTATTTAGGGTCAAATTACTGCTGGCAATATTTAACATTCGCCAAACAGTCAGAAGTTCAGCACCAAGGACAGCGGCAGACTTTACACTCTGATCCAGTACAAAGCTTCTGGTGGCTAAAAACTACAGACTTAGACCAGAAATATTACTTGAAATGATGCATACTTTCGTCCAGCACTTTCCATTTTTTGTGCAATAAGCATTAGATATTTTACCAAGATCAGTCATTGTTAATATTTTGCGGGTCATTTTATCTATTTTTCTTCCACCCCTTTCATGACAGCTTAGGCTAGACAGGCTCTATGCTGTAACAAGAAAAAAGAGACTCTCAAGTCTGTGTGTGAGTGTGTGTATTGCATTGGTTCATTTAAAGCGTAAAGCTGTCAGTCTGTATCATTACCCTTTAAATACGAGCCTCTGCTGCAAAAAGGTGGGAAAAGAAAGGCTAGAAAAAGCGAGGGAGAAGGTGTCAGTCTGAAATGTCAGTACGGTCATTACCCAAATGTCACACAATTATGACGCTTGTTCCTTTTCCTGCCCGGAGTGGCCCAGTGATTTGCTTAATTTGGAGAAGGGGAGAGGTGTGTTGGCATCAATGTTTAACGCCACTTCAAACACGCCAGCCATCTCTCTGCCTGCCCTTCCTAGTGAATGCTGCAGGGTCACTGATACACACAGTGTTGAGCTGATAACACACAGATCTCCCTTTCTACAGCACACTGAAGACTGTACAGAATAAATTGCAAGTCACACAATAGAAACACATAGACACTGAGGTTTTGGAGAAAACATTTTTCTCCAAAAACAGTTTTTGATGTTAACAGTTTGATATAACAGTTTTCTGATATTAATTTGTAATTTTGTTCATTTTTTTCTTATTATGATGTAAGATGTTTTTGTAAAGCTGTTGTTATTATGTAAGGGTGTTGTTGGTAGTTGCAAGGGTGTTGCTATGTAGGCTGCGTACTGACTAAATGTCAATAGTGCTAGTCTCTGTGATATCCTAATATGAAATTGACTAATTGTCAATAAATAATAATACATAATGATAAGTCTAATGACCTCTTGTTTTAGCAACCACTAGTAACAATAATATGTCAGCAAAAAGATAAAAATCCCATCAGAACAATAACACAAAAATAATGTCTGCTTTACATCATAGCTGCATCATGGATTGTGTGGAATAACAATGAGTATCTAGAATCAGAGCCATCAGCTTTAAATATGTTAATAAATTAATAATTAACAATTTAACTTTTTTAATTACATAACTTTGTGTGGATATTGTTTATCAACTAATACTGAAAGTCTGAAAAGTGTGAATGCGAATTGAGTGTTAAAGCGTGCATGAGTTTGGGCTGACAGCCAGAGAACTCAGTGTCTGTCTTTCGGTCATACAAACACATGCACACATGCTCCCAGATGTGACAAATGTCAGATTAGCATATAGCAACACTCCTGATGGAGGATAACACATGCCTGCAGCTGCACAGGCACACAAACACACTCAAGGTAAACCAATACTTAAAACATTGTAAACACAAATGACCTACTCTGAGTATCATAAACCACATTTCTCTCAACAGTAAGTCCTGCTTGGTTGTGATGCAGGCATGCATCCAGTTGCACTGGATGATTTTTATGGGATTGCTTACTGGCCCCAATATCTATAATATCTTGGTCCATAACCTTATCTATTGACAAATGACACAAAATACGTCATATTGAGCTTATAAAGTGTAATAATGAAATCCCTAACCAAACTACATGATTGTAATCCCTAACCAAACACAAGGATTGTAAAACCTTAGCACTACTCTAGACTGCAAGTTGTCTTTTTAAACCCTAAAAGTTTAAACCCTTTTTAAAACCCGAAGTTTAAACCCTAAAAAACAAACCACAAGAAAACATCTATAACAGTTGCTGCTGATTTATCAACTAGCTTCATCAAAACCTTAACAAGCCTTAACACACACACACACACACACACACACACACACCTTTGACCATAAGGATGAAGATCTGCCCAAGTGACTTTGTCTCTCTGACCTGTTCTGGACCACTGCTTTCCTTATCTAGCGATTCATCCACAAGTCCTCTGCCAGTATTTGTTCTGACATTTTAATTAAAACAGTACTAGCTCACTCCTGTGATAAAAAGGCTGTGTGTCGCCCAGCAGGGCCCTGTCTCTTACTTCCTGCATCTTACACCTGCTGCAGTGCTGCCCGGGCACCTGAGAACATGACACACTCTGACACGGAGAAACAGACAAGCTCACTTTACATACATTTTACAGTGCAGATATTTTTGTTTAGAGGACCACCAAAGCATACAAGAACCAATTCTTATGGTAATCAAACTTAACAAAAGAAAAGAAAAAACAAAAATCATGAGGACGAGGGATAAAGATAATCACTACAGAGATTATGTCTAATAAAGATCAAGGTTGTAAGATCTGCAAGGAGGGCCAGGAATGCAATGACCTGGAAGATATCCTGCCATGAAACTACATATTCACCTCACCATCACTTTCTCTGAGGCACTGTTAATACACTGACAAACTGGCACTTAAGGACATTTAAGGAATTGTGACAGGTTAGAATCTGTGTTGAAAAATTAAAAACTACACTTAAACATCTAAATTTACCTAAACATAACAAACATGATTTAAAAAATTTTTTATTATTAAAATTTAAAAATTTAAAATATAATATAGCGGCTCCACCTAGGATAGGACAGATTCCAGGAGCTTAACCATCTCCTGCTGTTGGATGTAAACTACCAGCACACCATGCTATTATGAAATGCACATGATTTCTAATCAATATTTACTGACATAACACTTCCACTACTTACAGGGAAAATAATAATCTTCCCTGTAAGCATTTATTTGTACGTTTTCAAAAACGTCAAACAGCCTCTTTCAAATGCGTACTGGGATTCTGAAGGTAACGTGAGGTCATATGTGACAGGTCGTGCTCAGATTCACTCTGAAGGGGCCAAGCAGACCTTGACAGAACATAATGGGAATCAATGGGAGCAGAGCCTGGTCCCTGCCTGCCACACCACCATCAATATCAATCACTGTTATCGCCAATAATGTCCCCATGCAAGCCCTTCTGTGAATGTCACAGCAGCGTCATATCTTTCTTCTTTAAAGAGAGGAAGAGATGATCTCTCTCTGACACAGGCGGCAAGGTTAGTTACGAACTGTTAGCAGGATGTATTGCAGATCTGTGCATGCAATCGGAGGTCAGTGGTTAGAAGAACTGAAGAACATGGGTTAAGATGACAGACAGTGGCTGTAGCAGATCTTACCTTCTGATGGTTCCTCATCTCCAGGAACGGCAGGAACATGGAACAATCGAGATATAAATGGAGCAAGATCTTCCTGGGCCGAACCAAAAGATGAACAGGTCAAGTGGACCAAATCTGTTGAAAGTCATAACAGACTGTTAGGAGAATTAAAAGTGGCTGCACTATATACTATTCTTCTAATATATGATATTCTAATCATTCCTGAAAAGCAGAGACATTCAAAATGTATTATTTATTTCCAAGACTAAAATAAAAAAAACAAGCCCAATGCTATTGTACCTTTAAAACCTTTATAAGTTACCTTGGTTAATATTGGCTACCCTCTTTGCATAACAAGGTTATCACAATGTGTGTGGTGAGATGTTAATATGTGCATGGATGAGATTTTATTACCGTGACATTGTATAAACTGCCCATTTTAGCAGAATTTTTACAGATAGAAATGTGACTAGACTAAATAACCCGTCCAGAACATTGGCTGCCCATACATACAGACTTCAAAGACCAATAAAATGTAGTACCTTTACATAGAAAATTAGCTTACTTTACAGGAAATCTTGAAATCAGTCTGTTAAACTAGGGTAAGATTCTAAAAAGAACACAATAGCTTTCCACATCAGCAGCCAAATGAGTGATCCAGGTCGGAAAACAAAGACATATGCACCTAAATTTAAAACAACAAATCTCAATCCTCACAAAGGTCTGGAAGGTTCTACTAGTGGCAGCAGTGGGATTTGAAGAAATATCCAGAATTATCCCAGGAGGTCACACATCACTTCCAGGCTTATTGTTACTTGTCTGATTCTTTCTCAAGTCCAGGTACAGTACAGCATGTAAGAGTTTGTTCTCTTTGATCCTCACGCACACATCCACAGTGCAGGAGCCGGATCTGTGCCACGCAGTGGAGAGCTGCACAGATGCAGTTGTCTCCAGTGGGACGTAAGGTACAGCTTCGCTAAAGGCTCTGAAGACTCACAGAATGCAGCAGAGGTTTGAACCACTCTTGGAAACACTAAAGGGGTCCATTGTAAAAAGTTTAAAGAAATAAAGCCATTGAGAGTTAAAAGTGAACACTTTGCAGTACAAGTGGATTCATAATATACCTCATATATTCTATATGATCGTGAGGGGAAAATTTCTTTGTCCTAATTAAAGTGGATTATTTGACATGCATTCATTTGAAGTTGGCCCAAAACTTTAAAAAAAGGGTCAATCGCATAATGTAATCAAAAAAGGGGTTACAGAAAATGTAAGTGTTTGGGGAAATACTGGGGCATATAAAACAACCACAACAATTTGTGTTGAAATTTTTCTTTTTTTTGGCAAAACAAGCACATCCCCATAAACTTCTACAGTGAGAACTCTTGGTTTTGCCTGGAGCCCTTGATGTTACGTCCAACAAACCTGTCAGCATAAAATTCTTGTCACAAGTGCTTAATGATTAATAAAGATAATCCTCTCTAAAACCAAACCTGTCATCATCATCATCACCTTCACATTTTGAGGGATGCTCCCTCTTTCAAAAACATTTTTTAAGGAGTGGCGTCCATGATCCATCTCCTGTGGGGTCTGAATACAGTGAAACTAACGATAGGGGTTATCCTGCATCCCATCATTCCCCTGAACTCAATTCACAGAGAGGAAGTAGACCTCCACTGATTAAGCCCTTCAATCCCTATGAGGACAGAGTCAGTCACCATCTACACCTGATCTGCCCCTTCATCATGACTGATAGCAATAAGGGCTGGGGTAACAAATAGAGTATCTTTCATAAATAACAATAGAGTTAATGATGGAGTCATTACTGAACAAATGGAGATGTTTGAAGGACAATTTTAGCATTTGGTCATGTTCATACATTATTAGTGTGGAGTTAAAATCCAGGATTGCTTTTCTTCTCATTTTAACATTGATAAAATGAAAACAAATGAAAGCTATGTGGTGTATAAAGTTAAATGACTGATTAGATAAGATAAGTCACGTTTTCATAATTTATACTTTTACCATCACAGTACTGAATGATAGAGCAAAGGTGTGTGACTGCAGTGGATGTGATACTCACAGGTCCCAGGCATGCAGGTCATGGATGAAGAACAGAGCTCCACCATCCTCACAGCTGGTGCAGAAGAGTCCAGAGGAGGAACAGTCACCAGTGAGATCTGCCATTGAAACAGGGAAATACCACAACTTGTAGAGTAATTACAGTGTAAATACAAGAACAACAGACAACAGATCTGCACTTGCTTGAAAGTTTGTTTGTATAGTGCTTTTCACTATACACAATTTCAAAGCAGCTTTACAGAAAGTCTTACAGTTATATCTGTTGTGACTTAACAACTTAGTTTCTCTTGAGCAGCAAAGAATGTATTTTAGTTAGCAATTTGTCTACTGTGTGATCTAAGGAGTTAGGGGCATGCAAACAGAATTGTGAGATGTTTACACTGCAAAGGTTGAGGTGTGTATTCATACAGTAAAAAGTATAGGATTCTTGAAAGTTTGAGGAACAACTATTATTTAAATAGAGAGTCATTTGAGACATGTTACAAAACATTACAATCCCCTTTCTGTCATTTAATTTAAGCTTAGTAAATGAAAACAAAAAATAGTTTTTAAATGGATTCAGTAGGGATTCAAAACTTTTTGTATTCCTGCCAACATAATGTTGTTATATGAAACCAGACCACGTTTATCATAAATACTATTAAAACTGCTTAAAATAAAAAGGACAGGGAAACTAGATCACTGTGTCAGCAGGATGTGTGAATGGCGAAGAGAAAGTGTTTCATGCTCGTTTGGTGACTGTCATTCCAAAGGATGAACGGCTAATTAAAACCAGCCTGAATATTTAATTACGTTTTGTCACACACAGTCATGTAATATTCCATTTCCACACTGTGTCAAGGCGCTGATATTAATTTCTGTTCGCCAAGGCTAATGAGCATAAATTACGTACACTTTCCCTTCCTTTCCTGATCTGCTTTGAATATTCAAGCATGAATTCCAGATGGAGGCTAAATTGGACCAGGGCTAAGAAGACATGCTGCCCCTCTGGCTTTCTGTTCCTCCCATGGACGACACTCAAATCAGCTTAAGAGGGTGCTTGCATGTCTCACTGCATTGTCCCAGGGGAAGCAATAATTTATCTGACTGCAACCAGTAACAGCAAACAGAATTATGTTCCTTTCATTGAACTGGTTATTTTTTTCTCTCATAATTCACTTTATAAAGTTATGCTCAAGAGCAGGATGTCAAGACGATTGTAACGATCCTGCAAATTGGCTGTGATGTTTTGTTTCTTTGCCTGCTGAATCTTGGACATGGCCCAAGAATCCATCCAAATGTGATATGTGGCATAAAAAGATGTAATGCAATACAAGTTGAAAAGCAGAAGCACGAGGATGGTAACAAATACCACACACACGCGCGCACACACACGCGCACACACACACGCGCACACACGCGCGCACACACACACACATTTAAACACACAGACGCAATTCCACAGATGCAATCTCTTAAATCTACTAAATCTACTTAAATCTTTGTATTTGTAGGACCTATATACCTGCTGATCGGACTCTGAGGGTAGCACAGATCTGTCTGTGATGAGCACTGCTCGAGATATCTGCCTGTGAAATAGAAGAAAAAGAATTAACACATCAGATGTAGATGGAATCAGTAGAAGTTTCGAATGACATAAAAATCACATTTGATCTTTTCATTGTTATTTATTGCAGGGCATGGGATAAAATGAATAGTTCACTCTGCCATGCAATACATAAATCATCTACAATTCATCTATTTAATCTGCAATATAACAATGACTAAGTGCTCTTAAAATCTCAGTTAAAATCTCAAAACATGAATGATGTACGTGATGTACGTACTCTTAAAATCTCAGTTAAAATCTCAAAACATGAATGATGTACATCAAAACATGAATGATGTATGATGTATGTATGAAGTTTGCTGTCTCTGTCAAAACTGATGCAACAAGTCTTGAAATTTTGGAAAATTTCAAAATTTGAACAGTATCAAATGCAAGTGTTATCTGAGGTATGCAGGGAAAGAAAAGTATTTCTTTATAAGTTTTGTTTCTCACACAAAGATGTCTTATATCTTCAGAAAATTTGGAATATAATGCACCACTTTTATCTTTCACTATATTGAAAACAGTGTGCAAAAGCAGTGTGAATACTTTTCAAAACTTTTTGTGTTTGTGTTTTCAAAACACAATTTGTGTTCAACACATCACAACCCAGACTCCAGAGAGCTGTGAGTGTATATTAAACATTATGATTGTTAAATGTTTTACATGCAGCTTTTCACTTTGTTATTAATTTCTTCCTTCTTAATTAAAATACATTTTTAAATCAGACAATCCCTGTGCCTGTGAAACGTCAGCTTGTGATGGATTCAGTCTCTTATTGTAACAGCATTTCAACTGGTGCAGCTGGTGCATGTTGGATGGAACGATCAATACCTTTTTCAGCAAAGAAACAACAATTTCTCAGTAATTACAGAAATGAATATAAATTTGACTTTTGTGCAGTGTTATTGCTTACCCATATGCTGTGCTCTGTCTTTGTTCATCTCTGATGTACGAATCTTCAACCACAAAATGACTGCAGCTGATCCTCTGACCATGTATATCAATCACTGCTTTAACTCTGTGACACATGAACAAAGAAGATTCATCAGAACGGCTTTAAATTCTACACCTAAAATCTGCTTTCTTTACCCCAAAAACTGCTCTGGAGACTATAATGTGAAGCTAAAATATTAAAATGCTAAAACGCCATAAATTATCTGCCCCATCCTTCATCAGTCACGTGGCTACCTCTGCAAAGTATTTGTATAAAAGAAGTGGCCTGTCATCACAATAAAGACATGTGGCATTTTTATACAAAATAAATGATTAAATAGTCAAGCTATTCATATTAGGTTATAGACAGCAGGTAAAAACTTTTTTTTTAATTATGAAATTCAACTAACAATCATACATTACAAAATATGTCATTGGATTTTAAACGCTGTGCACCCATTCACGTTGTAGAAATTGTAGATTTCAGCATGAACGAATTGCATGAAATTAAAAAAAAAAAAAATCAACAAAACAACTGAAAAGGAAATACAAAACTACACTACACTAAATATATATTTAAAACATTAAAACATTACTTTTAGCAATAATTTTACTATTTTCAGGGAGTTACCAAAAAATAAATGGGAATTTATGCACATTGTTATTTATTTCATAGAATGAACCGTTCTGGCAGTGCATTAGGTAAAGGCATTAGGTCCAAGGCAAAATCTGGACCCTGAAGCAAAAGTTGACATCCAGTGGCATAGTAGCACTACAGTAAAAATTTGACCTTTCCTCCTTTAAATCTGTGTAACTGAGCAGGAAATAAGAGAAAGAGGAGGGGAAACTGTTGGCTTGTTATGTCAAGAGTTATAAATGTGCTTTATAGGGCTCATTATCCAAACTAATGGGCTAGGGGTGACATCCTTGAAATGGACTTTCACAACACAATAAAGGGGCAAGAATGCATCTCCCTCCCCACACGAAAAGTCAAGCCTCAGAATAATCCTCCCCCACACACAGATTTACTGCAGGACAGATCTGTTTATGTAAATGAAGATTTATTTACTCTGTGGAACTTGCAGAGGAAGTGGAGGGTTTCCAATCAATCCTCAGCCAATGGGGTGAAAGAAAGCTATATGGGATACACTTCACTAACACACCTGAGGGCAAGCACAGCAGGTCACTCTTGCTTACAGTAAAGTAGCTTCTGGATATAACAGACAAACTAGCAATTTGATCTATGATATCAGGGCTAAACAATAAGGATTAAGGGTCAGGGCAAACATGTTAGGCCCACTGGCTGGACTGTTAGTGGCTACTGGTTATCTAGTAGATAAACATAAAACGACTCACTAACGTGCTGAAACATTAAAAACAAGTAAAACTGTGAATTCATAGCCACAATTATATTTTTTTAGATTTTATTTTAAATGACCAGCCTTATAAATTATTACAAAAGTACATCTTTGTCTTTACTGAAACAAATTAATGAAAAAATTCTAACACGTAACATGTTGTAACAAATAAAACAAGCTGTAACCACAATGGGAAAAATCCACAATGGGACCAATACAAATGCTAACTACTGGCCCAGCATATTCTGGACTGGATTTTGTTGATCAATCAAAATACTGAAAGTATTTGGGAACAGTTATATATCTGAAGATTTTCTTAAGACCCGTAATCACTTGTTTGTTTTCTGGGATATTCTGTATTCCCCATGAAAGACATTTATTTACTTGTGTGGAAGATTCTTGTCAGCGTGTATAAAACATTAAAATAGTGCTTATGATTCCGTTTCAGTTGAAACCAAGGCCAGTGGCAGCTTTGTAGATCATCATAACAGTTCAGAAATTGCCTTTATAAAGCATATCAGTGTGATAACCTTGCATTCAACAATGTATGTGTTTGAACTCGTTTGATTTTTATATACTTCTCTGCAAATTAGGTTATGTGTAGACTAAACATATCATATGCTGCATAACACTATTATCAGTATACAAGTGGAATCTGTTGTACATGTATAATTTGTATAAATCAATCCTATTTATCTAAATGTATGTGACAGCATCGTCTCGGAGGGAAATTTTACCTGTGTAAAACCATAAGATAGGTGTGAGATAAAGTGTTTTTTCTGAGTTGCTATGTGGTTGCTAGGTTGTCACTAACTGGCCCAAGTCAAGTAAGTCCAACACAGCCCATTCAGACATTCTGACTCTGTGATATGACTTGGGTCCCTTCCTATATTCAAGGCTTTTTCACCTTCCATCAGGCAAAAAAATGGCCTGATCGCTTCACACAGTCGCAGAAGAAATCATCACGGACGAGTTCTTTGTTGATGTGTTGATTGCTAACAGACAAATGGATTTGGACTTGTGATAGAAGTGCCCGTCATGGTGGTAACAAACCGGACAGTGCTGGACCCTCCTCTGCACAGAGTGGCAGGTGGGACTTGAGGGTCTGTAATCCTCTGCTGCATTATTAATCTGGCTCTACCCTTTTCAGCTTTATGTCTGTAATAAGAGCAGACATAGGCTGGTAATTTATGACGCTAGGGAAATTAAAATCATTGTTCAGCCTGCCAGACACCTTGCCAGCTTTTTTTCTTCACCTTCATCAAACTTTTTTCATGGATGATGTATGGTGCTAACCTCCAGAGCAGGACTAACTTCACACTGGCGCCGCTGGTGGAGGGCAAGAGTGGTGCAATCTACACTCTAGACGATACTTTATGGACTAAGCACCAGTTATGACAAACACTGTGACTTGGAGCTCTGCTAGCTCTCGCCCCAGTCCAGCCCAAGTTAGCCAGGTTTGCTTCAATGCAGTATGAAAAAATTTGCCTTGAAACTTCTAGGTGCTCCAGTTATATGGGGGTTCTTATAGTTCCTGGCATTGATGATGATCAGGGGAGGTGGAGAAGTTAAGGAACTTAAATTATCAATTAAGGTCATCTTGGTTGTTTGTCGTATGCTACGTTAAGTTTTGAGGAACACTTTCTGCTGGGTTACTCAGGTGGAACTGAGTGAGAACGGCTGAAGGCATTCAGGGACAGACGTCACTTATTAAAATTGACCTCAATCAAATGTCCTGCTAAAACAGTGCAAGATAAACTAATGAGTGGAAATATGAATTATGAACTGGGAGCAGGAATACCATTAAAGCATTATAGAAACAACCAAATTGGTGCTGAAATGCTTTCAGTCGTTCTTTATGTGGATGCCTACAATTGTTTTCTTATCACAGTACTACAGCAAAATAAAATTGTTAAAAGCAGTAACATATTAACTGCTATTGCCCTGCTTGCTAGCATTGTTTTTTTTATTTTTGAGGTTTTTTGGTCAATAACGGGCCAATACAATACATCCCCATATATGTCTAAAACCAACTCAGTATATAATAGTAGGAATGATACCCCATGTTTAAGTTCTTATCAGGGCGTTACATCCAGAGGATTTCAAACCCACTGGGTCACTTACCAGCAAGATGAAAGAAACTCAATATATCGCTATAAAGAAGGCCAAAGAATGAGAGAGGAATAAAGCAAGAGGGGAAAAAACCCTGATATAACCTAGTTTATGACAACAATCCACCTATGAAACTCATTAAAGGCCTTTCTGGTGGGGCCTGACGCACATTATCAGCACAGATTAATCAAGGGAGACGGGAGATGAACTCTCATTTTTTAAGAGGCAGCAACAGAGGGCTTTTTTGTCTTCAGATGAAAATCAATTAGTGGAGGTAAGGCCACAAGGAAAAAGCGGCATCACTCATCACCGGCCCAAGTGGCAGAGTCTGTGATTTGTCTTCTGAGCTTGGCTGCTTAAGGGGGGCTGGTACGGCTGTCTCCCTGAAAATTAATTTCATATCTGTACTCTGAATATCCCCCCATTCACTCTTGTGCGCCATCTCTTGGCCTTGTTTTTGAGTACCCCATACACAATTGAGCTCTGATCGGCCGTGGGATTCTGTATCAGGGTGAACTAACCCAAGGAGGCAGTAAACCTACTTTTGTTCTGTCTGCATTCAATGGGGGTTGTTTAAATGTTGTCACTGTATTAGTTAGTGCAAGAATGACTTACTTGTTTGATGCCTTGTCCACAACCAGGCACTCCACAGAGTGTCGCAGACAATAAATTCCTCCGAACACAGCACACATTCTACAGGAAAAAAACATGTACACATTTATTTATATTACATTAAATCTGAATGGACAGTTGTGACACCCTTAATTGCTGCTGATGGCCTGACATTAAAAGGCTCATCACACCTTGTCCATACAAAAAGGACAATTTTTATTCCTATGGCAATTCCTATGACAAGACAAAAACCCGTCAAAATGTGTTACTTCAGCATTTGTAGACTTGTAGCATCTTTATCATACTATAAACAGTAACACAAATACTGTTTTTATATAAGTATATAATTGAAAAGTATATTATAAGTATATTTTAAAAATAAGCACCCTTAACACAAACCAAAAACATTAAAGTTTATAAATAAATAAATAAATCTTTAACGTATTTATATTGTACTTTATCTTTAATTCTATAACTTTTTTTAATCTTTTAACGTATATACAAACAAAAATGACAGTCTCCTATGTACACAGCTGATACCTTTAATGCATGTAAATGATAACTGTAAAAGGTTAATACAGAGACGTTTTCCCATTCACCCCAATCTTAGGAAACAAGAAAAAATCCTGGTCTTGTCTGCCCAGATTAATATAGAGATATGGCATCTTAATAAAGCACAAGGTTAAAAAAAGCTAAAAATCTGCCAGCCATCACTGGACCCATCTCCTGTCCCCCACAGAACCCTACAGAGGCAGTGGGGAAGCCCTTTGATGTCATTAACCCTAACTGACAGACATTTAAGCTGATATTACTCTAATTAACTGTCTGCTGTCGTCTGCAATGATGCGGTCGGGCGGAGTGCGTGGGCGCTGCCGTTCCCTCTCCAGGCCCCAGCGCTCACCCTGGCGACATCATGGCTAAATTAACAGTTGTGAAAATCCAGTACTCCACAAGCCCCTGCTCTTTATAGCTTCTAAATGGCATTTCAGTTCCTATCAAGACGGGAATCAGGGGACGTGATTTTTTAATATGGTAGCAAAACAATGGAGGCCATTAATAGCCAGACGCGGTGACAGCACACTCGCCGATGATTTATGAGTTTGTGTATAATTTGATTATGCTATTAATTCCACTGATTACAGCTGCAGTGAGTGTAGAGAAGGTCACATCCAAAATAAATCTTCGACAACTCCCTCTTTCTCGTCACCTAACACCCTACACCCCCCACAACATCTCCACAAAACAACTGCCTCCAACTAGTTATTTCTGTAATTAAAAAGTAATGTAACAAGAAGCACAAACAAGCTTCAGGCTCTAATGGCAAGATCACAGCAGAGCTTCAAATAAATTGAATAGAAGCTTGTAAGGACAGAGGCTTTTTTCTGGTGCTGCAGGAAATATAATATCATATCCTAACCTAATATTTTCAGAGATAACAGGGTGAGATAGCTATAGGCTGCAATCCATAAGAAATTTCAGTTTGTCCATCACTGATATTGATCTATAATATTAAGGTAAATTTAAAACACAGACCTGAAAGCTACTTATTCAGATGCCTAGTATGAACTGTGAGTTTGTTTTAAAAGTACTGAATGTTTTTTTAAGAAACAAAAACATACATTAAGAGAAAATGGGCACTTCAAGTTGCTTTACAGTTAAAACCTTAGACTCTGAAAATACATGTTTACAAATGCAGCAGAGTTTAACTGAAAACATGTATGAACTTCTAGCAGGTCAAGGCAGCATCATTCTGAAACACTACAGCCATTTTTGTGTTTTGAAACATAATATTTTTCTGCTCGATACTTGACAAGTAATATCAAGTTCAATTGTCAAGTTCAATAATTATGGCACTTGTCAAACTCCACAATCTATTCCAGCACAATAGTATGTTAACACATGAGATCTTCAGAAATGACACTGGACAAAAAAAAAACCATCATTCCCAATTCCCAGCCAAATATCAGTCATTCACCAGCAAACTGGCTTCACTTTGGTTGGGAACTGATCACCTTACTTCCATAAAGTGCCTTGGCGATTTTTGTCTGTTTTTTGAGAGCCACAAAATTACCACTTGCCCTCTATAAACAAAAAGAGCAAAATATTCAGCACAATTTCCCAGCAGATAGTCAATAATGGACTGGAATTGAAGCCATTAATCTAAAAGATGGTGAATGCATCCCTTATGACCTGTTAGATCTCAGTCTATTAAACAAAAGGAGAAAAACTTAACTCGCTTAATTAAGGCAACACAACAGCAAAAACAGATCCACATTCGAACACGTTCCTCCTCAAAAGCCAAACTAGGTTTTGGAAAAATTTGAATGCCCATGCAGGTTACGAGAAAGAGAATGTTTTTATTAGCATTCTGCATGAGTCAACAATTAATGCCCTTACCTTGCAGAAGATGCTAAACAAACAAAATTACAGCACGCAGCAAAGACCGCTTACCTGTCAGGTTCATTGCAGGCAAATTCGCTTGTAATCTGGGTGCAGGAAGCCGAGTGGGGGGCTAATGGTTGGCCAATAATTAAAAGAAAACAAAGCACAATACTGGCTGCCAGTCCTTTCTCTCTGAAAATTAAATCCAGTTTGGATCTGAATAAATTAAATGTTTATTGCTCCCTGAGAATGTGCGGCAAAGGGGGAGGAAAGCGAATGACAGAGAGGAAATGTGATGTGTAAGGTAATGTTGCGAAGACGGTCATCGGCACTAATTAATGCATTTACCAGTCATCTTAATCCGTTTCTGTTTGACTGTTGTCTGGTTGAAGTACCGCGATCACAGGTGCAAATCATAACCTGTCAGGGCCAAAAGTGTTTACCCGGCTGAATAGATCGCACTGTCTCCACAACATTCCAGCGAGAAACAGAGGAACAAGAACTAGCGACAGAAGACAGAAGACGGTAGTCACAGTGCCAAAGGTTATTTAGAAATTAAAAAGTCTCTGCTGTCAAAACTTGAGGGATAATGCGGGTGAAGACTGTAAAGCATTTCATCACTATATTAGCGGAGCTGCTCGCTGATCTGTGAATAACCTGAGAGAGTGAGTATTATTGAGTTTGCACCTCCATCTATCCATCTATCATCTGCAAGCAGGTATCAGGGTGATGAATGAACCCGCCTCCCTCGCTTTCTCTCCCCGCCTGACTTTTGTCTCTCAATCCCTCCGTTTGTCCCCTCTGTGGTTCATCTTTTCATTTTTCTTGGCTATTCTTTGGCCCCTTCATCTTTCTAGCCATCTTTGTTTATTTCTGTTGAACAGACTGTGTTTCCCAAAATTTTTTGTCCTGAGCAACCTCAAAGCTCAAAACATGGAAATGAAGTACAGATATAATACTGATGTAATGTATATTATGTTGTTATATATTTTGTTAGCATGTAACTAACATAGTCGGCTTGTCATCAAACATTCTACAAAAATTAAAACATGAATTATATGTTAATTGTTTGAATTTGCTAATTATTATTGCAATAAAATAATTTTGATAGCCTTATTTATTTTAATGTTAAAGTTATGATTTTTGTTTTACAAAAAGGTTTATTAAAGCAAAACTGAATCCCTTTCAAGGATTTCCCCTTTATACCCCTATTCAGGAATCGCTGCTTTTTTTAAAACATATTTGCAGAACCCTGTAATTTCATCCGTGATGCATTTTATACAATTCTTCAAATCACATTTGATGACTAAAATTTTTTTTTATCTTAATTTTAAAATCACAGAGAAACAAAAATCAGTAGCGACAACTCTTTCTCATATTGTCCCCGCAGATGATGGACAGCTCACAGGTGGGTTCATGCCTTGGTAAGCTAGTGTGCTTATCTGAATGTCAGCAAGGGTGATTAGCGAAAACTATGGAAATCAAGAATGCTAATTAATCTGCCTCACAGACAAGGAGACGCATTAAAATTCAGAAATCTCTATGACTAGACGCACAACCTTAAACTGTGAGGTGATGGGCAAAGTTGCCTTTACTTTGTGTAATGATAAAAATCACAGTTTAAGCTTATATAACAGCTTAAATGTTCAATTCAGGCACCAACAGCCAAAAACATTTACTGACGTCTAGCTAATGTAGTTATATTGCGCTCTTTGATAATCATTTCTCCTCTTTACTGGCCTGATATATTCTGGCACATCAACAAACAACAAATCCTGTGTGCATGTGCAACTGTTTATATTTCTCAAAGTGGAGATCTCCACAACACTTAAGCAAGAGATTGGAATCGTATGTGAGTTTTAGATAAACACTTGACTGGCTCTGTCTGTCTTCTGGGAGATGTTCTCTGTAACCTGGCCTGATGCCAGCTGGTGCTTTCTGTGATGATGATTCTGCTAAGCGGCGCACGGCTCGTCTCTAAGTGCCACAGATTCACAGCGCTGCTCCCAGCAGATTCAAAGTGCTAAAAGCAGACATTGACTCACGGCCCTGCAGAGCTCTGACCATCCTTCTGACTGTCTGACCCCTCCCCCTCCTAAGATGAGACTGTGTGAGCTAAACCACAGTTTTAAGGGCAGACACACTATTTCACTTTTTTAGCATGTTTTTGCTTTTTATTATCTTCTACCCTCTGTTTAACCCATTTTTGACCAATGTGCATTCAAGACTGGTATGTCTCTTCTAATGTGAAATGAGAAAGTGTTTTGTGCACTTGGATGGTAGTTTCAGAAGTAAAAATATTTTTAAAAATTAAAACGGAAAATTTAAAATTAAAAGTCATCTTCTCCATATGTAATGTTTTTATGATAGCATCTACACCCTACCTGTCTAACCAAAGTCTGTAGAACATGGGTCACATCCCCAGTTATTTCGGACCAATGGCAATAAGGGGTCAACAGCTAGTAAAAATGTTCTTTGAGATTCACTGACAAACAAACTTAAGAACTGGTAAAAGATGTTCAATTATACCACTCCAGATTAACTTAGTAACTAAGTAATATTTGCACCTTTAATTACAGAGAGCAAGCTATATCACACTGTAAATGTGGGCAGCATCATAAAGTTGCATAGTTTATTTTCAATAAAAGACTTCTTTAATAAACGAGGAATTATTTTAAATAAGGATATTTAAAAGGAAATATATTTATACATCATATACATTATATAACTCTTTTAAAAGTCCTCACTATGAGATTTTGATCTATAAATGCTGCTGTATATTTATAATTGTTTTTGCATGATGTAAATAACAAGTAATTCTGTTCTACAGGACAATCCATTATCATTTACCTGCAGAAGCACTGTGGGATTTCTCCCAGACCATACAGTGGGAACAGGAAGGGAGTGTTGCCATATCGACCTAAGCATCGCAGGAAGTGCTGCGTGGCCTTTAGTCCCTCCTCTGTAGGGGTCTCCTGCGTCACCATGGCAATTGAGTGTAAGACAAAGTCTTGCAGATTCTCTGTCAGCTTCTTGATCTTCAAGAACTCCCAAAATGGTTTCTCTGAGTAGTCTAACAGGACAATTAAAATCATTCATGGTTTAAAGAAAAATATAATCTCTTTGCCTTGTCAATGTAAATGAAAACGCTTAAAAAGAAAATCCAGATCTAGACATTTTTAATGTGGATAATACAGCATGCTGCCTAAGATGCAAAAAACTGATAAAATAAATAAATAAATAAGAATCACCAGTTACTTTTTTACACCTGTTATTTTATGCCAATTTGGCTACATTTAATGGTCTGAAAGCCCTTTGAATGCAAGTGATTTTTCAAACAAACATTAAAATAATCTTAAGTCAAAAGAACCTTTAACCTTAAGCAGTTTTTTAAAAAAACATGTGAAAAGATGTATCATGATTAGGCCACTACAAACATAAAAAAACAAAAATATCTTAAATACATTACTAATAATTAATAATCATGTAAACCACTTTTTCCTTTAAAAAAACATCACTAACAAACACCGTGCACAGTAAGACCAAAAGAAATTGTGCAATATACAATATAGTAAATTTTCTCTCTTCTTTAATGTTTCAAGATAGTAAGAAATACACTCTCAGCTATCATCCTGGCTGACCTTGTGAAAAAAGGAAAATATAAACTACAGGGGTGTGATTTCTGTGATTTTTAATGTCTCGTGGATCAGGGATACACAAACATATGAGGTCATACCCTGGTACTCCTCTGGGTGCTGCTCAAAGTCCAGACAGAAGGTTAGAAACTTCATCAGCATGCGTTTCTCCACCACAGTCAGCTGCTTGCTGGCAAACACATCTGCCCGCGAACATGGCACCTTCACAGCAGTCAGAGACAGAAACATGCCTCTAAACAACTGATGTATGTGTATTGGGTAGCACAATGTATCAAAATTATCACAGGTGTGCATTTCACAAGTGCATATCACAATGGTTTGCAACAGATTGACAGGTACAAGGTAAACATGTTGTTATATCACATACAATTTTATTGTATAGCATATTGCATAACATATTTTTCTTTAATTTTGTGCCTCCTTATACATATAAAATGTACACATATGCATGTATACAAAACAATTGAGAGACAGAGGGAAAGGGTTTACTGTACCTTAAGCCCTAAATTTCTCACACAGATGGATTTTGCATTATTATGGTGCTTTTAATACAGTATTTTTAGTGAAATGAGGAACATCTTTTGTGTCAATGCTCTTATCAGATACATTAGTAAATAGAAATGGATGAATCCAGCTGGAATTTAATCATTTAATCTTAGCTGAATTGCATTAGTAATTTGAATCAGGATTCTTCATATTGGGACTAAAATACAACATTTTAGTCAAAATGTTAAAATGTTTTAGTCATTTTAGGCCATTGGAAAGTACATTGTGTTTCCACATTTAGAACAGAACAAATCACCACAGGAATTTTGCTATAGTTGTCAATGTTATTATGTTACTATAATGTTAGTTGTTATAATGTCTACTAGTAGTAGTATTTATTAGTCTAGTGGTAGTGCAAACACAACTAACAGCGCATCAATCTTGATATGCTATTGCTGATGGTTCTAATAAAGGTGGTAAAAATCTGATACAAATCTGGTTGGTACAAAGTTGGTTAATATGTTGTTTAATTTTAGCACAATAATCTTTTACTAGAACAAAGAATTAAATCATTTTCAATTCTTCAGTAGTTACTTGACTCTGTCAGCAAACGTTTGTCATGTACCTGTTCCACTTTCTCGTTTCTACAGGTGAGGATGCGGCCGATGTTCTTGAACTCTGCGTAGCGGCTCACATTAGATTTGATGAGAAGATCCACCAGCGCACCACGTGAATACATCAACTTTGAAAGGGTCAGAGTGGAGAACACAATAAATTTAATTTCATTGCTGCCTAAGTCTATTTAAAGGCAGCTATCAGTGTGCAATAACTACATAATGCTTTTTAACTGAGCCACGTCTGAAGCAATGGCACACATGTAAGTGTAAATGTGAAGAATAAGACACTGCATTGTTATCTATTTCTACACCTGTATATTTGCAACTTGATCTATAGATTGTTTATTGTTTTTTGTTTATTGCTCTTTATATTGCCTTTTGGTTAATTAAATGACAACTGTATACAAACCTTGGAGACAAGGTCAATGTTAAATCTGCGTCCCTCCTTTAACAGTTTTTGATATGTTATTTTTTTCTCCACCTCCACAGATGGATCTGCTGGGCTGCTGATTGGCTGCTGCTCTTTCTCTTCCTGTGACTGGCTGAGGTCTGAAATCTCAGGTATATGCTCCCCTATTGGCTCAGACACTTCGGACTCTGTATTCTGCGTCTTAGCTGTGTCGTTGTCAGTGGTAACCATGTCTTGAGCTTCTGTAGAGATGCTTCTGGTCTCCTCCGATCCAGTCTCAGCGTTCACTGATGATGGTAAAGTCTTTGTTTCCTCTTCTTGCTTGTCTTCCTCACTATGGAAGAGAGAACATTTAGAGAACATTACAGTCATTACATCAGAAAAAACTGGAACACTAACATAACATAATTTTAAACATTACGTTTGGACAGGATTATTGCTTAAATTTGTGCGACCTGGGAGTTGTATGTTAATCAGAGACTATTCAAATCAATTATTACCTGATTATTATCTGAAAATTATTACCTGAAAATTACACACAGGATTTGGTTGATTTGGGCTAAAACATTTTGTTGTGTAATGTGCAGTACTGAATAGCCAGACCACATTATACAAAGAACAGGTAAAAAAAAGCACCCTCTGTTACAATCACTGGTTTGTGCAAAACGAGTACATTTTGGTTTTGTGATTCTAATGCTGGTAAAAAAGATCCACATAAAAATATTTGTCTACAAGGAAACTTCTACAGAGAAATAAACAAGGTGAATAAGCTTTAAGTAACAAAGCGAAACATACTCAGACGGAACAGAATTTCAAGCTGACTCAGACTTTTTCAAATTGGCCACCGTGGGGGGTGAAATATGGTCTACAGTCTGTCTTTGTCTTTTGCTGGCAAGACTTAAAAGATGCTCAACACTTATTTCTGAATGAATAATACTTTCTGATATTACAGCTTTGTGATACCAACAAATAAAAACACAAATTACTTTCTCAAACTTTTACTTTAAGTATGTTGATAGCGAAATTAAGATTAATCAAGCCCACCAAAGCAGTTACATAAAAGAAACATTTAGAAGACATAACTTGTCTTACAGCTTCCGACAATATGTTTACTTCTGTACTAGCAGCTGATGGAATTCACTTTTATTATGGTTTCTGGGTACTTACAGGAAAATAATTTTTTGTACCGAAATGTCTTGCTTTGCATTTTATGTAAGGAATCTCACATTTCCTCTGATTTATCTTTGTCCATTCAAAATGTGGTGCATTTGGTTTAGTGCATTCAGGTGCTCATTAATAAGGTCACAGTCCCACACTGAGTAGCTACACATTCGGGTCACAAAATGCTGCTTTTATTAATGCATTCTGGATTACACCATCTGTTGTTCAAAACAGCATGTACGCCCTTCCTTCTCAATGTAGCCTTTGAGTCATGAATTTCAACTCTCTTTGCAGGCAAGTTCCTGCAAAAAACATGAGACGATTGTGTTTGCTTTCCCCATGGCTCTTAGTCAGCACTCAGAGTTTGTCCGTTTCATTAAAGAAACCCTTTTAATAGCCATAATAAAAGAGGACAGGTAGGTATATTTGTTTTTATTGCAAAGTTCTTTACTGGAACTTATGAGAAACAAAAATGATCCTTGTTTTGCAGTCTACATTCTTAATGATAGATAGTCCAAGTGACTATAGTGAAATACTATAAATACATAAATGTTAATACTAAAACTATAAGCCAATTCAAGCAAACAACAGTACAGAAGCTAACCTTGCATAAGAGAAAACCTGGATGTTAGAAATAGAAGAGTCCACAGAGCTGAGAGGCAGGACATGTTCCCCATCATCAATCAAGCTCCTCCATACCAGCTCCATAGACTCTGTGGTCTTCACATCCTCTTGATTCTGAGAACATAAAATATACCCTCGGATCAATCACTGGCTTCTGAAACACACAAGGTGTCTAACAACTGTGAAGTCAGAGAGTAAATTAGATATTTGTTACAAGTGTTGTGAAGTCCCTGCTCCACTGTCTTTTGTCTCTGCATCATGACTAATAATGTATGGCAAGACAAGAAAAGTTTACTTTTATAAGACATTTACAAGTGACAAGAAAATAAAAAATAAAAGATAAAAGCATAGTTAGCTTTATGCAGCACTCAGTTTGTAAAAGCACAGCTAAAAATATTATTTAAGTCTAGATTTAAATATGGCTAATTTACACACCTTGTAGTCCTCAATCCATGATAGCAGGCCATTAAATGTGAAGCTAGCCCAATTTCCAGCGTAGTAATTTCTCCTTTACAATGGAAGCAAAACAAAAATCAACCGTCATTCTAGTTGCAAAAGTATATTAGTCCCTTTTTCACACTGGGCTTTGTACACTAAAATACTTTCTAAAAACGTCCCTTCCCTAATATTATCTGCCTCTGACTAGAAAATACCAGTTTATAAGTATATTTATTATTATAATACATTTATAATTATAATAATTTATAAGTGTGAACAAAAAAACTGAGGGATTAAAATCTTTTACATGGCCTTTTTTATTAGCATACAATACTCAAAAATCTTATAAAACCATTTCCTGTGGTTTTTAAATGCTGAAAACAAACAAAAATGAAAGCACAGTCCTAACGTATTTACAACCTATGACAAACCCCCAGGTTAGTGTGTAAATCTCACCTTTCCAGATGCAGAACGCTCTGTCCAACTCTGGAGCAGGCTGCAGCAATGACAGACTCGGTGAGTCCTGGGAAATGAAGCCAGACACAGAGCAGTCACTGACCACCATTCAAACCTCTGGCACTTCCTTCTGCCTCTCGTTGAATGCAACATTTCAGGCCATTTGCAAGTGTGCCTTTTCAGGGACCCATCACTAAAATAACAAAGCAGTCTGATTTCATTACATCGTCATAATTGTAAAAGCATTGAGGCTTGTGTGAGTTTTAGACTGATGCAGATGGCAGACATATGTAGTTGCAGTGATACTTTCTTTTCCCATTTTATTATAATTAAAATGTATTGTACAAATTTAGAGGATTATTGTATTGCCATTATTGTACCATGCTTCACATTATTTAGCAAGTTATCACATACCACATTTTTCTTCAATACTGTGGAGCCCTAACAGGCAACACGGAAACCTGAGATGATCCGAGATCATTTACTGTTTGCATACAAGCTACAATTGCTGCATACCTTAAACTAGTGTCACCCATAGTTGAGAACTAAGTAAACAGGATTTGATAATGTTTTCTGCGCTGTTCGAGACAATGCATGCAGAATGAATCTGGCATTGAGAATACGCACTACAATCGCAGCAGAAGTCTTTCCAACATCACACAGCATTGGGTAGCAAAATCTGCTGATTCTGCACTGTATATTGAAAGTCACCCACTTAATGTAAACACTGATCTGTCAACTAGTTTACAACTTTTATAGACGACTAATCAAATACCTAAACTGAGTAGTAAAACAAGCCAAAAATACCTCAGAGACCAAAATATCCACAGATTCAGTCGGTTTATTTAATAGAGGACAAACTACATTGGCGGCAAGGTTTACATACTCCACAAAGCCGCACCACAAAGGCAGATGGAGCATGTGGGGTCCCTGAGAGCAAGATTGAGCAGCACCGGGGCTGAAAACAACTCCATTAAGCCGCTGAAGCGTTCCTGTCCCTCCATCTTTCTTCTACTTCTTCATCTGGCCTTGCACATCCCCATCTCACACACACAATGGAAAAGTGATTTATTCTGAGCAGACTCTTCATATCTTCCCCTGCAATGGCTATTTTACTGATGGAGAATCCTGGATTCAAGACACCCACATGCTTTCACTGAGCTTAAGCGTGACCAAAAACCCTGAAACCCTATGAAGTCAACATGAAGTTAAAAGTTATTCAATGTATTCATTCTCAGAAAGGCATGACTGATTCTAAATCTACTCTTTCTAAAGATTACAGTTTGTCTGTGGTATTTCATTAAAATCTTTCCCATCAACCAACTAGTTTATTCTGTTTTATGTTACACACACCTTTCAAAATCTAATCCATTTCTAACAGGTAAAATTATTATGTTAAAACGTCCCACAGTATTCTTTCATTTTAAATCATGATAGCTTCTCTCTGGAATATAGCCAGTGAAAAATGGTTTGCAAACAGCTTTTCATGGCTGTCAAAACATTTAGTATGAAATGTAATAGTGCATCTATATTTACATTATGTTTGATTCCAATGACATCATTTTAAAGTCATTTTAGAAATCCATTTAGATTTATGGAAAATTATCAGATTAACTCACTTGGCCTTTTTAAATCAGATGCATCTCAATAACCCATCCAGCAGAAAAGCAATGATGCAAGTTGCTTCTATATATCTTTCCAGATAATACTGAAGATGTTTTTAAAAAGTGTAAATAACCTCTCGCCACCATCTTTTAATGCCATTTATCCTATCCAGTATTGATTTTTCCACATCATGTTTGCTAAAGACAAACATTACCTGCCATAAAGTTCTGATGCCACATAGACAT
>JBAJNP010003397.1:0-39930 GCA_036877545.1 Yasuhikotakia modesta
GTTTCGAAGACTGACACTTTCAGTTCCTCCTCCCTCTCACAAACAAAGCAAGTTTTTTACAAGAGCCTGACATTCAGATTGCATTTTAAAGCAATTAACTGTGAGTTGCATGTAAAGCTATCAGAAGATTTTTGTGCAGAGAGAGAGAGAAAGAGAGAGAAAGAGGGAGAGAGAGAGAGAAGCAGACTGCTGAAAAATTAGCTTTTAAACAAAAAGAAAGTGACAGAGGTGGTGATTAAAGAGTAAAGGTGAGAACAGGATGCTTCTCTACATGAATAAAACAATGTTTGAGGAACTGACTAAGAAACAAAACATCCATATGTTTTTTTTAAAAAAAACATATGGACACAAGGAGGAAGTAAAAGTAAGAGCTAGGCAGATCATAAAAATGAAATATGACCAATCACACAGGGTCATTTGTTACAAGGATAGGTGACATTTTACATGGTTAATGTTTTGACATCCAGCTGTTACTTTCCCTCTCTGCCTCTGTACCACATGCAACCTAAAACAACACCTTTTAATCATGCATGGACAGACATGTGCAAACACACAACACAGCACACATTTTTTACAGCCTGTCAAAGCCATCAATGTCAGAGAACTCCCTTATCTGCTTAATAATGTAAAAAGAGCTTCAGAGTAAAATAGGGTAAAAACTAAAGTTTCAGAGTGCTACCATTAGTCTGTGGGCGGGATGAAAAGGTACTTGGTAGGCGTTTAAGGATCATATGTTAGATAACTAGAATTAATATCCATTCAATGTTCACAGACTCAAACACTCCTATTAATAAGGAATTTTGTAGGAAACGTTGTTAATTCTGCCCACTATGCACCCATATATCCCACATATATAATACTTTTATCGTATATATTTAACATAAATATAATTTTAAAAAAGTGATGAGACTATTTTGTAAAGGAGTTTCAAACAATATGAACAGGTTTCAAACAATATGAACGTAATTAATAATAAAAAATTGTTATTTTGTGGTGATCTATCCCTTTAATAAATATAAAGTTCAGTTCACATAACGGAAGCCTAACAGAATGTAATTTAAGCAAAGTTTGTGTGTGTTTGTGTGTGTGTGTGTGTGTGTGTGTGTGTGATAGTGTGTATTGAAAAGGGAATAGTTGGTTTAGGTTAATATAAAATAAGGACTTGCTGTGATGGTAAAGCTCTAATACATATTTCATGACCAGGTCTAGAAACTTCAGCAGGAAGCTGCACCTCCACAGCACAGCTCTCCCATCACAACGCCACAGGGCTCTAATTATCTCCTTGCTCTCTGTTAAAACAGCCACTGTTTCACCTCCCTATTAATCTTTGCCTCTGCTCCACTGCCTTCAAACAAGATACTAATGACAATGTGAGCATAGGCCAATTAGAGTATAAGCATTAGGACAAGTGCCTGAAGTCTCAGTTTACTAAGGAAGTAAACACACAGCTTCTTTTGTTGATAGACTTAAAGATGTAGCTGTTAAGATTACACCACTGAGGTAGATGCTAAGCAAATTACTGTCTTAGGGTTTTGAAATGAAAGTTGAGAGTATTTATTCATTCTTTTGCTCAAAAAAATCAAAGCTTGGATTTACAATGTTGGCTTTGTAATATTGTAACATTATAATATACTATTGGTCCATAATACAAAAAATTCCCACATTAGGGCAATTCGCCCTACCCCACAACTGTACATTCCTGTCAGGACTTAAAAAATATAAATAAATAAGGGAAAATAACTTAAAACAGTGTTTACTCAAATAGTTTATTGCTGATAGGGTATGTGGGAAGCAAAAGAAATGCACGCTGACACAGGGGATAATGCAAACACCACACAGAAAAGCCATTTGGCTTAGCCATGACTTGGACTGGGCCCTGTTATTACAGTTATTATAATAGATACTTTGTTCACTAAATGGTCTGACAACAGACCAAAATCAATTAATTGTTACGAAACTGAGTACCGTAAGCAGTGTGATTTTATCATTTCATTTGCATTATTAATTATAAAATCCACGCTTTGTTTATTATAGTTTTATTGTCACTTATTATTTGTTTTCGTTTTTCTTTTTTTCTTGTTTAAATGATTTATAACTTTTACAATTGTTTTCACATTTTTTAAAATTATATTCTCCAAAAGTTTGACTCCAGCATTAGTGCGCAACCAGCCAGCAGCGCCAGTCGTATCTCTTACGTCATTATTAGTCGCCTCAGCTTTAGCTTGTTAGGTCATATATGTGCGACGCACAGGGTGTTTGAACTAAAATAAGGCTTATGTAGCGATAACAAAAATACAAGCGCCTTAGCAGCGAGTATAGTGAAGAATTGTGTTCTGGAAACGTTGTTGTTGTCTATGCTTGTTGACATTTAGTCGGCTTTTGATTTAATCTTGTTTAACGACGGCATCATAACCAGAGACAGACTGGTTGATGCATGTCGTTGCAGGACTGTCGTTCACATCGGGAAAAAGTGTGGATCAGCTGCTATAGTCTGGTGGCAGCATGAATCATGGGTATGGAAATAGACGCGGTCGAAGAGGAGGAGGCCGAAGGTTCGGAGATGGATCCAGGTGGGATGGGGAACCCAACGGAGGTGGATACCAGAGAAACTCCGAGTGGGACTCCAGGGATGATCAGGGACAAGATCGGGGACGAAGAGGAGGCGGAAGAGGCAAACACCCACCCCATCTGAAGGGTCGAGAAATAGGATTGTGGTATGCCAAATGGGGAGGCATTAAAAGATCGGAGGCAGAAAGAAAATCTGTGAGTAGTAGGCAGTTACGAGGCTTTTTATTTATGAAATGTATTTAAATGTCGGGTTGGCATTGCTTTGTAATGATGCGTCTAATGCAGATATACAAGCTATGCCAAAGTTATTAAATGGTTTATAAATTCGTAATTTATCTTTTTTTTGTTAGTAAATGCATCATAGCATGACATCATATCTGCTGATGGATTTTTCATAATTTAAGGAGAGACAGAAAGAAAGAAAACGGAGACGTAAACAATAATAGAACAATGCAAAATGTGATTCTTTTCTTTACTTTATACAATATTAAAAGAAGGTATATAAGAAGGTTCACCAAGTTAAGATAAACACTATATGGAAAGTTAACTAGAAAAATTAAAGTATAAAACTAGACAATTTAATAAAGGATTATTGTTTTTGTCTTGTTTAGAGGGCTGTTATTCAGATGGATGCATCGCGAGAGCAGCACATCACTCATTTGCTAAACTCTGTCCAGAGAGCTCCAGACAGAGACTCGCTTCCCTCCACATCCCAAAACTGGAGGGCGAAGGAGGAGCCCAGCAACCACAGGTGTATATACAACATTGCAACAAGCATAAAAACCCTTTAAGGACATTTGTAACATTTTAAAGGTCATCTAACTTTCTAAAATTAATGTACAATTTTTTGATAATTTTTGAAAAAAAAAATAAAATTTTTTGAATTTTTGATAATTAACCAACTATTTAATTGTATGTGTTTAGTAATTCTTTACTAAACTGTTAACTTGGTACCTTTACCATTAATTGGTAAAATTATTTAACCTAACCCTAACTGGTTATCTGTTGAAGCTGTGTTTAATATCAAGGTCTCCATGTTTCAGTTACTTTGATGGAGATGATCCTCCAGCACCTCAGAACGTTCTGAAAGTGCCAAAAATCGAACCCAAAGAGATAAAGCAGGAGTATCAGCCAGAGGCAAGTGTGAAAGAAGAACTGAATGACACAGATCTTCAGTACTTATTCCACGATGTTGTGCGAAAACCCTCCCTGGATGAGGAGCTCAAGAAAGATCTGCAGAAGAAAGGAGATAATCATAGATACCTTGATATGCTGGTGAGATGGACAAAAAGTCTTTTGCTTAAAATAAGGCTTTTGCTCAACCTTGTTGTTTAAAAAAACTGCTTTACTTTACTGTGGTGGTTTCCTTTTTCAGAAATTCAGAGAAAAACTGCCGTCATATGGAATGAGAGAGGTAAATAGTAATACATGTCTTTGGTTATAAAAATGTAAACAAGCATGTAGTTTTTCTAAGCTTACCTAACCACATAAGGTAAATTAGCCAGTCACATAACACCCTTTTTGTCTTGGTTTGTAGGAGCTGGTTAGGTTGATCAGTGCTAACCAGGTTGTGGTAATCAGTGGAGAGACGGGTTGCGGGAAGACCACCCAGGTTACGCAGTTCATCCTTGATGACTATATTCAGAAGGGCATGGGCTCTCTCTGCAGGGTGGTCTGCACCCAGCCACGACGCATTAGTGCCATATCAGTGAGTACAAATATAAACGCTGCTCAAACAAATGGATTGCAATCTTAAGCTATGATGCCTTACTATTGAAAATTGTTGTGTAGATGAATCAGAGATGTATGTTTAAGTGTGCTTGTGTTTAGGTTGCAGAGAGAGTAGCTTCAGAGCGAGCAGAACCAGTGGGAGAGGGAAAGTCCTGTGGCTATCAG
This sequence comes from Yasuhikotakia modesta, assembly GCA_036877545.1. Lineage (NCBI taxonomy): Eukaryota > Metazoa > Chordata > Actinopteri > Cypriniformes > Botiidae > Yasuhikotakia > Yasuhikotakia modesta. The sequence continues at coordinate 4,465 of JBAJNP010003397.1, forward strand.
ATTCGTCTACAGAGGTGAGTGAATCAGAGCCGTGTTTCATTCATTTCATTCTTTATGCTGCAGTTATCATCCTGGAATTACAAGTTGAAAAATGAAACCTCCTCTGAAATCTCTCTCTCTCTGTCTTTCTCTCTCTCTCTCTCTCTCTCTCTCTCTCTGTCTTTCTCTCTCTCTCTCTCTCTCTTTCTGAATATTCATTACTTGCCAACTCTTAATAAAACTCATTTATGCTATGTAAGCATAGTGCGTTTTTATCTAGATTAGCGTTTAAGGTTTGTGTGGCAATAATAAAGTGATTTGTAGGTTACATTGATGATATTTAGGATACTAAATAAGAGATTTGTATAACAGTACTGTGTTCCTTCTTACTGTGTGTTTAAATGGGACAAATCACAAACGCTCATAAATGTTTAACTTTCCTATAATCCAGTTAATTTAAAGACAATGTTTCTTGATGGTTTTTGGTGATGTGGCCTTAATACTTTTATTTAAATCCCTCTATTGTGATTAGCTATTAGCTTTTGTTAAAATAAGTAACAGCACCATGAGCACAGAGCACCATGCTATATGTCATGAGATCAGATTTAGTAACAACCTTAGTAACATAGTAGCAGCCTTTTTGCAAACCCTGCATTACATTGACATTTTTGGCTCCCAAAGCTATCAGGCCTAGTGTAGGCCTGTGTTTAGGGATGAGGTTAGAGGTAAACCTTGGGACCTAATAGGGAAGTACGTGTTTGTAAGATTAATACCAAATTGCAAACTCCAAAAATAATTGCAAATTTAGTGAGATCTGGTTGGAAGCGATGCTGATGCGAAAGTAATAATAAATCCTTTATCTTACATCTTCTTGTAAGATAGTCAAATACTGCTTTTGACCGGACCTTTTTCCATTCTTTTTTTATGACATGACCCCTTTAAAGATTTTATGCAGGGAAAGTCTGCCTTTTATTTAGTCGAGCGGTTTTATCTTGAGAGTGTCTGAGTGCTGGAGAGAAAAGTAGATTAAGCATTGAGGTCACTGAAACATGTTGTGTCCGAGAGCAGATAATTGCCTCTCTTCTGAGGTGGAAGAGAGAGCACTGATTAGAGCTTTACTGCCAAACTCTTCTCTTCTTAGTTGATTTTGCCGTCTCCCTTTGTTTTATCTTGTCTTGTTATTAGTGGCGCTGCTAAAGCAACATGTCTATTGCTATTTCATGAGTGCCTATTCCTGAGTAGAACTGCTATTACTTGTCAAATGATCAGACATATGATTTTCATATGCATAAACACATTACATATTCACTTATGACTTGGGCCAGTGAGCAACTGCCTAATGACTATGTGGAGTTTTGCAACTGCATAGAAGTGAATTGGTTGATTTAATGAAAGATTTAAACCACCAGCATTGTGGCATTTTGCACAGGCACACCCCACTTAAATTTTCTACTTAAAAGGCTGCTAAACATATTTTCTACAATATTATTAGAATTACAACATCTTATTACAACATCTCTATCTGAACAGTGGATCTCTTTGATTGCCTCATAGAGGCAGATTAGAGAAGCATAAAGTTCCTTGCTTTGGACTGAACAGAACAGTCAGTAAACTTTATCGTCTCTGAATTTTATAGTCTTGTTTCCAGTGCAGGCTGTAAGGCTCTCTTGATAAGAGTTTTATATGACGTTTTAAGGTTGGTTTTAATTTTTCTTTAGATTTTTTTTAATTGGATGCTTAAAATGAACACTCCTCAAGTCGCAAATGTGACCAAATACCAAATACTTTTGCACTTGGTCTGTATCCCTGTATCCCCCTAAGACACTTCAGGTAAACTTGAAAAGATAGTTTACCCAAAAATAAAATTTGTTTTCATCATTTACTCTCCCTTATATCATTCCAAACCTATATGCCTTTTGCTTCTTTGAAACACAAAGAAAATGTTTTGAGGAAATGTCTCGGATGTGTTGTGTTCATACAATGGAAGTCAATGGTACCACTGCTGTTGGGCTTCTAACATACTATGTCCTTTTGTGTTCCTCATAAGCAAAATGTCATATAAGTTTGTCATGAGTAAATGATGGAACAATTTTCCTTTTTGATACTGGAGTAATTGTATACCAATGTAAGTGACATACTGTTAATATACAAACACTCTTCATAAGACATTTGCAGAGTGTCTGTTGACTCTTACCAAAGCTTTGCCTTCAGGTTTATCTGCAATCAGTCTGTTAACAGCAGAACCTGCTGTTGTTAAAACAGTAGTTAGTGAGGGAACAGAATGCTTCAGCTCATCAAGCGTCTAATAACCCCCTCACACAGGTCACACACTTGACATCCTTCAAGAAATGAGACGACGGGGAGTCAGACAGGTGAATCAGTGGGGAATCAGTTGCTGTAGCTGAACCGAGAGAGTGATAATGTGAAAAAGTAAGACTGGGAGTTGGGGGTGGTTGTATGGCAGGGAAAATGGGACATTAATCTTGCTGTGATGAGGAAGTAAGAAGTACTGGACCTGAGAGAGAGCAGTGGAAATAAATGAAGAGAAAGGAGGTGAAGAGAAAGTAGGACGCAGATGAACTCTTCAGGCCATGAGAGGTTAATATGTGCTGGATCTCTCTTGTTGTCTCTGTTATTCTCTCTTCCCTTAAACACCATTCTAAAACCTGTGGCCGTCCCAGACTATTTTCTTATTACCCTCAAGTGATGGACAGTGTGTTTTGAAAGTGTGGGAGAAGACGAGGCCTGATTATGTAAAATCTTATAAATTGGAAAAAAAACAGTTATTGTAAAACAGGTAGTTAATTTGAAATACTGACACTCTTTACTAGTTGTTGGACAGAGTGTCTGGGTGATGCAAGTTTAACTCTGGCCTGCAACACGTACCTCGTAATTGTCTGTCTTTTCTGGAATTAGAATCTGGAATAGTCTTGTTCACTTCTGTGTGTAAGAAAGCAGGAAAGTCTAAGAAAGAGAATGTGCTTTATGTTAAATGATTTTATAAGCATGCTCCTGTAACTTCTGTGATAGTGTTGCTACAACTGGAGTATTTGAAATGAAATGGAATGAATTTTGACTTCCTGTTATTTCTCTTCCCACTCTGATTCTGCTTTTCAGCCGGTTACCACGGAAACAAGGCTCGGTGTTGTATTGTACGACAGGCATTATTCTTCAGTGGCTCCGCTCGGATCCGTAAGTGTTACACATCTCCTCCTATCTGATCTGCTCCTTTACTACCTCTTCCATGCTCAATCCCTGTGCTTTGCTTTTCTTTTACCCAGTAAGCGGCAGCAGTTTTATTCAGTCCACAGCAGGTGTATGGCCCCACATACACTTACACATCTTCAAAGCAAAGTCAAACATATAAATGCACATACATCCAATATCGCCCACTGACTCACTGACATTAATTCTGCTTCAGAGGCTGCCAGAGGGAGATGCCTACCGTTCAACATGCCTCTTAGCTTGACCCATCCACTCTTTCAGTCCAGCCCACATAGAGAAACATGCACTGTTTTTTTTCCTGTGATCTTTTCTGTTTTGCTGCTGAAATATTAATACACATAGAAGTCTCCGATAGAAACCCTATAAGAGATTTGAATGTGGTTGCTTAGGTTACATACGCAGTGTTTGGAATTGCAAACCATGTTTACCAACAGGTGTGACTCTCATTTGTTGTTTTTATACAACAGTTCAGAGAAGTATCTCTGTTATGTATGAAAGGATAACTGAACTCGACCAGCTATTGTTGTCATGACAGTAAATAACACCTGCATTCATGGTTCCGGACATTAAAGTAAATATAGATGATGGTAACTTCTATAATAATATAAAGTCCTGTGGTCTTAATTAACTGATAACACATGGCTCTTAATATAACTGTGTGTGAGATCATGTGTGTATTCTGCTTCTGTGTGAATGTGGCTTTAGGTGAACAGGGCTTCTAGAATTATTCTCATATAATCTTTAAAGGTATTCACACATTTGCAAGTATCGAAAGTCTGTCATGTGCTCTAGTGCTTCTGTGTGTTTAATCAGGTGTCTCTCCAGCGTGAGTCATTTGGTTTTGGATGAGATTCACGAGAGGAGTCTTCAGTCAGATGTTCTTCTCACCATCGTGAAGGACCTGTTAAGTGCTCGAGATGACCTCAAAGTAGTCCTCATGAGTGCGACGCTAAATGCTGAGAAATTCAGCAGGTATTTTGGTAAGAGAACTCCTACATTTAACTTCTGCATTTTTTTTAAAGAAACTTCAGTATTAATTATAGTGTGGTTGTATGTGTGTGAGATCTCTTGTGGAGATGTAAAATATAATAGATTAATAAAGCTCTCTGTAGACCTAAAACAATGATTTGACAGCATAGTGCTAATGACTGGATTAATAACTTAAGCTTTCAAAGGCAGAAAAGTCAGATGGGAATGGGAATCCAACCATGAAATAAGTTACAGACATTTGACTATGGAATTAATTGACATTTCATCTTCTTTCTTTCTCATACTGATTCTTTATCTCAAAGGTAACTGTCCCATGATACACATTCCTGGATACACATACCCAGTACAAGAGTATTTACTGGAGGATGTGGTGGAAATGCTAAGGTAAGCTGATCACAGACATGAGGGAATGTTTTCTAAATGTTTCCAGAATGTTTCCACTGCTCTGCTGGAAAATCTAACAACTGCCTTCATAAAGTGTTAGCTGTTTTGCTAACTGGGCGGAGCTGGTCATGGGTTATCTGTCTGATGCTTTTAGTTGTTCACCAGCTGACTAGGCTAAGTTTGACTTTGTTGAACAGTTTGGTCAATGCTGGTAGACTATGTTGTCTATTCCTGTAAGGAATTTATTAAGGCTGTTAAGGCTAGTCCTTATTTTAGCGGACCGACAAGAGAGTTTTCATGTTTAACCATTATGGTCAGAACAGATGCAGTACATTGAAGCTGACTGATTAAATGCTGTGAGTGTTTAACTTTATCTTTGGCTTGTAGATTCAGACCACAGCACCAACAGGATCGTAGGCCTCGCCATAGGAGAGGCTTTATGCACGGCCAGAATGTTCGACCAGAGAAGGAGCAGAAAGAGGCTGAATATCGCGAAAGCTGGCCCTGCTACGCCCGCACGCTCAGAGATCGGTCAGTCCAAAAACATCTCAAAGCGTTCCGTTCATTCTGTATTATTAAGTACCACTTTACACCTGTACTTTTTCTCCCATATAACAAATATCAAGCTTTGAACTGTAGCAGCAGTCATTAAAGTAAATGGATTGTGTTACAAATTGAAGTATGGTGAGGCATTTCTTTTACAAACCTTCAGTGCAGTTTAAAAATAAAGTTATTGTCAAGCTGACACTAGTCTGCAATGATATTTGTCTTTCAGCCATCAACGTTACTTTTTCTGGTTCTTCGGGCATAAAAAGCTGTTGTTATATTGAGCTGCTGTTGTAGAAAGTGATGTAGTGTCACCTCTGCGTTTTGATTGACAGGTACTCCGACAGCACCATTGACGCTCTGGAGATGATGGATGATGATGACAAGATCAATCTGGAGCTTATCGTGGCATTGATTCGGCATATTGTGATGAATGAGGATGTGAGTCTTTTTCCTCTGTGGCTAGGTGTTTATTTGTGTGTGTGTTTGTGACTTGGCTGAAGCAGTAACAGATGGTGGGCCTCCAATAAAGCAAAAACACGTTGGCATGAAATTCCTGCTAATGGGTCTGTTTATCCTCTCCTTTCTCCTGTCTCCTCCTCTCCTCCTCTCCCCTCTCCTCAACTAACATAAACTTTCTGTCATTTCTTTTGATACCTCTGGGATTCTATTTCTGTTCTGAAGCTCTTTTATGTGCAAAAATATTGCCATGTGTCACATGATTGCAGGGATATGTCAGAGGATGACATAAAAGGCAGTGCAACACTCAATGCAACACTCGTACCACTACATGTTTGTTTAATCTGCTTGTCATGCTTGGAGCTGTAATCCACATTGCTCAAATTTAAAGAATTAAAAGCTATAAAAATTCGCTTAATTAGAATCCCCAAGTTTTGTTGTATTAAAGCTGTTATTAATTTTTTATTGACTCATTAACATTCAAACAGTCCTTTTTTAATACTGTGCCTTTAAGACTCTGTTCCAAATGCCCTCGGCCTTTGTTGTTTTTCTCAGAGAACATGCTATGGTGATGTCTTCCCGCAAAACCCATGGGCTGTAGTCAGTTTAGAAGTCAAAACCTTAACATAAATGCTAAATAACTGTGACACCAGAATATTCAAGACATAAGCCTATTGACCCTACTGGAAAAGTGCAACGAGTGAGAGACAGAAGCTGATAGAAGAGTTACTGTGGGTTTGTTAGCCATGAGTACTGTCAGATGCAGTAATATCGGTTGTCTTTCAGGACGCTGGCATAGCGATTGGCTAATTACAAAGCCAACCATGAAATTGTATGCAGAGGATCAAAAGCAGTTTTAATTAATGTATTCTCTTAAGATTAAGAGTTGACTTGACTTCTCCTAAACAATCTCTTGCTTGGCCCTTTGCTAACAATCTGGTCCATTTAATAACCCAACCATGCTAACGTGGCAGGCAGTTAGCTTTCTGTTGTTAAACAGCCCGATCACATCTGCTTCAAAGTTGCTGCTTATGTTTTTTTGTCTGGGGAAGATGAAGAGATTTTCATATAAATGAGTTCTTGCGTCATCAGTCTCACGGTCTTGGATGTCACAGCGGAACAGTGAGATTAAGAATTGTTAATTAACCATAACATTTGGGAATATTGGGTGTTTTAATGTCAAGGTTTGTTGTGCATTGCACAGAAGAATCTGGGTCACAAAATGCTGTGAAATACATTCACACACACACAAATGCCCCTCAGCATGCTCATGTGCATGCACACATGGCAAAAGTAAGTAGACTTTCATTTGTGATGTATCTCTGATGTGACGTCGCTGGGCTGTTAAATATAGAACCAGGGCTGTCTGGGGACACTTCATATTTTATCTCCCTCACCCCCTTCATCGACACACAGCGCGTTTTATGAGGATAAAATCTTCAGATTGCTTCTGGTAACCTAATAGATTTAATTCACTTTTATCTGCCCTTGGCGTGTGACTCAATTTTAAGGACATAAATTGGCCTTTCAGATTACAGCGTGGCAATGCAATTCTGTGATATAGAAACTGTCAAAAATATTCAGACAACTTACCCAGTAACAAAAGCTAAAAACATTTCATTTTGACCATGTTGCATCATGTTTTGTTCTTTGTTTGCTGTGGTATGTTTGCGGTTAGAGCTGTGGCTTAACAGTTATGACGTATTTAGGCATACATTTGTGTTGGTGATCAGAGTTTGAGTCCGGGTTGCATAATTTCACAATCATTTTCCTTCATCTTTTCTTAGTTATTTACAGTTCTTTCTGTAATTACTGGCAAAACAGAGTGAAAAGTTTTTCTGTTTTTTAAGGTGGAGTGATGATTATATGTGCAAGTCATACCATGAAACTGAAATTGCTATGAAGTTGCTAAGGTGGTCTTAGTGAATTTTAGCATGATCCAGTTGTCGGGATGTCGTAGGGATTTGTTAGGACGTTGTTAGGGGTTACCTAGATTACCTAATAAACACAGGTATTTTATATTTTGGTCTATAAATCAGTCCCTGTCTCTCCTCAACAATTATCACAATCATAGGTATTGTTTCTGTTTATAGCACAAAAAAATGCAGGATGAGTTTAGTTGTTTGTTCAAGCCTATTCAATAGTAATAATTATTCATGCTCAAGCAAGCTTCAGTTATTTTAAAGTCTGTGTGTAATTGTGTAATTAAAGATATCTTGAGACTGCTTTGTTTTTCAGGATGGAGCAATTCTAGTGTTTCTGCCTGGCTGGGACAACATCAGCAACCTAAATGATCTGCTTGTGGCTGACAAGATGTTTAAATCAGGTAGATGTTTAGGTCTCATCCAACAGAAACAAAATCATGATGGTTCTTGGCTTTTTTGTAACAGGTCTTTGTTAGACCAGCTAATATGTAAAACAAATACACAAGAGAAAAATGGAAAAGTAATTTTGTCAAAATTGTTTTTTAAAGAATTTAAAATGTCCTTATCTCCCACATATCTTTTATTCGCTCACAGTAAGCGATATGAATAGCCGGCAAACAAGGAATTTAAATTTGAATTTGTCAAAAAGTTCAGTCTGGGCCCAGTGCACAGCTACAGTAATCCTAATGCAGAAATAACAGCAAATGCACAGAGACTGGCAGCCACAGCCTGTGATCTGACTTTCTTGTGTCTCGGCTCTTTCAGACAGGTTTATAATCATCCCCCTCCACTCTTTGATGCCCACGGTTTCTCAGACTCAGGTAAGTGCAGACAGCTGCGACAAGCTCTCTGCCTCCCACTGCAGCTTTCAAATGCGATATTGCCCTCCCATCTGACTGAACTGAATTCAATTCTTAAAGCTATGTGTCCAGTCCCTGTAACCATCAATAGTGGTATTATTCTCACAAATGACACTTTGCTTCTTTCTCTCCCCTCAGGTGTTCAAAAAGCCTCCCCTGGGAGTGCGCAAGATCGTCATCGCTACCAACATTGCAGAAACCAGGTGCGCTTGTGTGTAGTTGAGTGTGCGCATGGGTGTTTAACATGTTCATATGTTTCCCAGGGTGTATTTTGTGGTTTGGTGCCCCTGATACTGCCTGATGTGAGTCAAGATTAAAATAAGCATTTGTCTGTTGGGTGATGATGAATAATTAACAGTATTGTCACTGCTAATGTAGCTAGCGCCATCAGTATGCAAATGTTGAACCCATGCAGTGGCCAAGTGGCAGTGGAGCCAGCTAATTAAAAAACAACACGCTAACACAGATTTTAAATGGGCTTCGAGTCTCGTCTGTACAAACAAACTCCCAAAGAACAGAAAGCAGACAGAATTTGATGGGATTTCCATGTGTTGATCTCTTGTTTGTTTTGTTCAGTATAATCAGATTTTTTTAGCTGTATCATATGTCTTAGATTGTCATAGCTGATTAGAAATATTAAACTATAAAAACCTTTTGTAGAATTGCATAAACATTGCTTGAAAATCATGCACAGTAAGACAAGTGAAATGTTTGCATAAAGTCAGTATAGGCTCAGTTTTGATTTCATGTTATTTTAGAAAGACGCTTTCCTCCACTGCAATATCATCATCAATACGCTGCAATATTCGTCTGACTATCAGTCTCTGTTTTTCAGTATCACAATAGATGATGTCGTGTACGTGATCGATGGAGGGAAGATTAAAGAAACCCACTTTGACACACAGAATAACATCAGCACCATGACTGCAGAGTGGGTGAGCTTAGCCAACGCCAAACAGAGGAAGGGCCGTGCTGGCAGGTACAGATTGATCTCTCTCACTCTCTCTGTCTTTTTAACTGTCTCTCTTTCTCTCACTCTGTCTCTCTCTCTGTCCCCTTTGTTGCTCCCAGTCAATCTCTCTTTTCATTTATTCTCACTCTACTACACTCCCTCTATATATCAGCAGTTCTTCCTCAATGCATTCACAAGTATCAAAACCAATCTCAGTCAGAGGCACTGCATCCCTTGGATTAATGTCAGACCTCTCAGGATATGCAGTACATGCTTTTCCCACCGGTATCATTGAAGTGCTTCGGTATAAAATGAGATGCCACTGCGCTTCAATTCAACATTGGCTGTCATTTAGTGCATAAATGTTGTTTTAGTAGATTAATTGAACAAAAAAATGACGTGATTGTAAAAAAAAGTGAGCACAACTAGCCGTTCCCCATAAAATGCTTTCAAGGAATCTTCATTTGAGGTCTTTTCTTAGCCAACATCCACAGATTAACTGGACTAATTAATCATTATATCATTAATGAGTTTGATTAGAGTTTGTAATGGAATGTATGAATTAATTAACAGTCCCTGAGCCTTCTTTAACCTCAGGGTAAATAACTCCTCTAATTCCTCCTCATTCTCAGGTTTGCTTTTATTCATTCTTGGCTAATTTCAGTGCATTCATGAAGGCTTTTCAGCACTAGACCTCCACCTGTGAAGTTCCTCAGTGCTTCTCTCAAGGTTTCACTGACTCTAATCTAAAATCCACAGAGAGGAAGCATGTGGCCTTGAAAAGATTCATTGTTATCTCAGTCATTTCATAGGAAACGTACCAAAAATCTATGTGCTTTTCCCGGGTTCTTTTTCTCATAGAAATTCTGCCATTATTGCCTTTTTTTAAAAAAAGTAAATGCGTTTTTCAGTCTTAAATGGATGATGCATTTATTGCCTATACATGATTATTGTGATGATGTTTATTTTGTATGTAAATGGAAGGCTAATAACTTCAGGTATCTGCGTGAGACTTTGAGAGCAGCACACATTTACATCTGGTGTCTACGTGTTTGGGTTTAAATTGACACAGTGACTCATGCTTTTCAGACAGTGAGTGAGTGAGTGAGTGAGGAGAGTTGTGTGTGTATCAGAGAGAGGCAGATAGTAAGTCAGTGACTAGATTCACTTTTAAATTAATCTGCCCTGCTGCTCAGTACAGGCTGACACACCACTTCAATTTCACACTTGTTCACATAAACATCCCAATGTACACTTTCTCTCTTGCTGTGCCTGGCACACACACATCTCCCTGTTGCCATAGTAACGGCATAGCGCTGCATTATTCATGGGAAAGCAAATTGACTTTCACATAAGCAAGGTTTGTCTGGTCTTGCGTCGCTACACTTTTGACCATGGAAATAAAGTGTGGTCTACATTGAGGCCACAGCCTGCCACTTAAACAGGAAGTCACATTCTGGTTTACATGTTATTTGACCAATCACAGTTTTTGTTTCTAATAGCATTCAGGGGTTTGTATATCTGGAATAGGTTATATTAAAATAATAGACAAGTAAAAATGTTTTTTAAAATTAAGGTGTGGCAGTTTTTGTGTATGATTGCACAAAAAACTTTTTCCTAATAATAAATTACTAGAATATTTTTGATTATACATTCATCTAAACCAATTTAAAATAATGCTGTTTGCTTATATCTGCTGTAGTCTTTGTCCCATTTCTCATGTGAATCAAAGACACTTTGGATAAAACTGTGTGTTAAATAAATAAATGTAAATGTGTGGATGTTTGTTTTAGCTGATATTAATTTAGATGATATTAACAAATGATTAAACTAAATTGTTTTTTAACAGTGGTAATTTGCATTCATCACAGACTCTCCTAATGGAAGCAATATTGCATTGTATATTCTGTGTCTCATTTGCTTTGTGTGTAATTGTGTTTGCGCGTGTGTGTGCGCGTGTGTGTGTGTGCGTGTGCATGCAGGGTATCACCAGGGAAATGCTACCACCTGTATAATGGATTGAGAGCCAGCCTTCTAGATAACTACCAGTTACCTGAGATCCAACGCACTCCTCTGGAAGAGCTTTGCTTGCAAATAAAGGTATGCAATCAAACATGTTTGTGTGCATGCTACAGTTCACTAAAATGCATGGCCAGATTTTACCTCAGAGATCGATGAAGTGTCTTGATATCTATGACTCACACCAGGCTTGTGGACCAATAGCTAGTGTTAGCTCTGTATAAAACACTAGTGCAAGTAGTGGGAGTGTATGCTGTTGTAATGCGTAACAGTCATGCTTTTTGGCAATCCTTATAGAGAGAAAGCCTTTCACAGATGTGGTTGTGGGAAATTGGACTGAACATTTCCAGCAGTGACTCATTCATGCTCTCACCCTAACCCTAACACACACACAAACTCTTTTCCATGTCTGTGTGGCTTTAATGGGGCCTGAAGGCAGAGGTTTCACAAATAGTCTCCGGTGACTGTAATAGCAGAGCACACAAACATACTAATGGATTAAAAGGGACATTAATCACTGTCATTGTATCTAAGAGGCAGTGTAATTGTCTAACAAGGCATTTTAGCTGTGTTAGTTACTGCTCATTTTCACCTCCACATGGCTGCTCAGTCCCAGTTGTTCCTGTGTATCGACGGGTCTGATGAACTGCTTTCACACTCATTCACACACACATGCAGGAAACAAAGCCTTGTGGATCATCTTGTATCACTTTATCTGCTTGGGTCATGAAAGACAGTTTTTTTTCTCAGTTATGTGGAGGATCCAAATTTATATTTTTGGCACATATGGGAATGGTAGCAGAATATTTACTGGATAAGATATTTATTACACTGGCAACATGCCAGCTAGCTTATTTTCTCTACAAAGATGATATAACTAATATATGGTGTTTTGTTCTTTTTTTTAGATCCTGAAATTGGGCTCCATTGCATCATTCCTGCTAAAAACTCTGGACGCCCCATCAGACAGAGCGATAGGGCTGGCCATCACACACCTGGTGGACCTGGTAAGTGAATGAAGAAATAAGTGGAAGGAGGCATTTTTTTTAGATGTAGAAAGATGGCTGGATTAATAAAATAAGATGCAATTATTTTAGTTTGTTATTATCTAAGATTATTTGAATTATTAAATTATTTGATATGAGAGAGAGACCAGAGAGGTGAATTTTGTACTGGACAATAATACAAAAAATTAGCAGTAAAATGTTTGAAAGTAAAATGCTGTGATTGACCAATCAGAGTCAAGTAATCCAGAGAGTCATGATTCCATTGTGACATCAGCACAATTTGCTAAATGAAATGCTTTTACAGTTTGTTTTGAAACTCCCAAGATAGCCCATGATGTGCCTGAAAAATCTGTGCGTGTGTCCCTAGAATGCTCTGGACCGTAATGAGGAATTGACCCCGTTGGGATTTCATCTTGCCCGTTTGCCAGTAGAGCCTCACATAGGAAAAATGATTCTGTTTGGAGCTCTTCTGGGCTGTTTGGACCCTGTGCTTACCATTGCAGCCAGCCTTAGTTTTAAAGACCCCTTCATCATACCACTGGTACTTAAAATCACACGCTGTTACACAACACCACTCACAAATATTGGACAGCAACTCACCAATCTCCCAGTCTGTAGGATGTTTAATATAGAGCTTTCAGAGCAATCCCTGAGCGCAACTCTGATGACGGCTGGTAAATCTCTTTATCTCAGGGGAAGGAGAAGATTGCAGATCACAGAAGAAAGATCCTCTCCAGAAATTCAAAGAGTGATCATCTCACCATTGTCAATGCTTTTTGGGTAGGTCCTTGATGTAATAATAAAAAAAAAAATGCAGTTGCAGTTACATTTACTTTCCTCAGCAGTTCTCAAGTGCTGTAGTTTACTTCGGTATCCAGCATCTTTTGGTGGTCATGCTGTGTGTGTTTGATTGTGTTATCAGGGCTGGGAGGATGCTAAGAGTCAGGGTGGCAGGTTTGAAAGGGAGTACTGCTGGGACAACTTTCTGTCTGCAAACACATTACAGGTCAGCTTCAATGCTCCACCTACATTTTTTTTAATCCAGTGCATCTATACTAATTAAATTTGTCCTGTTTCTTAAACTAATTAATTTAAGTCATAAATTGTGTATTGTGTTTTTTGTCACAATACACAGTCACAATACACAATACACTATAATGTGGTATATTATAGTTAACAAAAACATTTTTATTTAGCTTTGTTTTTCTTAATGATAAAAGAAGAAAACAGATTTTTCCCTCACATCTATTTAAACAGATGCTTCAGAACATGAAAGGTCAGTTCACGGAGCATCTTTTGGCAGCTGGGTTTGTGAATAGCAAGGACCCTAGAGACCCCAATTCTAACAGGAACTCAGGTATTGCCTCGACATAGGGCACCACGCACATTCCTGTAGAAAATGTATATGTTTGATCATTGTATTGTTGCTTATAACTGTCTTTATACTGTATGTGTTGTCCATGTTTCTCTTCCCTTAAAATAATAAAATAATCTAATTTTTTCTTTTTTCTGCTGTGTAGACAATGAGAAACTAATTAAGGCGGTGATAGTGGCAGGTCTGTACCCTAAAGTAGCAAAAATCCGCCCCAGCAACAGTAAAAAAAGACCAATGTGAGTGGGATGGGTTTCTCTTTATTGCTTTTGTTGTTGGTAATTGTGCGGCCATTAGCATTGTTTGGTTCTTGTTTAAAAGATTTTTGCATTTAGCTTAAATGCCAAGGTCATGAGATCAGTTCCCAGGGAACTCATAAACTTTACAATTCATTAAATGTCTAAAGACTGGATGCACTGTAAGCCTTTTTGGATAAAAGCATAAATGCATTTATAAAAGACCTGTAAGACCTTGTAACAACAAAAAAGGAGAAGAGGGAAAGCGATATTGAATGATGGATGCAACATAAACGATCTGTATCTACCTGTAATATTTGACTGCAGTTGTCCGTGACGAAGGCCTCATTTGTCACTTTAACTCCGGCTATTGAACTTGGTTTTTGTCTGGCTCTATTATTAGCCGTGTCACACTGTCAGTTTGAAGATAGCGTCGCCATGACGCTGATCAAGCAGAGCTCAGCAGTGACGCTTGATTTCAGCTTTTACGCACACAGCACATCAGCTGCACGCCACCGTACACACGCACTTCAATCTGTCTGTTATTCACACGCATTTATTCAGACGCATTACACCCATTATTCCCAAGCTTCTACATTCAATCTTGTTCTGTCTGTAATTCAAACCGTGCTCCATTTGTTTCCGCTTCATATTCAACCAGTTACGCAACACAGTTTCATATGAATTAGCGTAAAGACTGCAGACTGCTGTAGTTTAATACGTGTGGGAAATGTCACAGTGAAGCTTTTGTCTGCTTTCTCTGGTGCTAATTGAAATATTCATTAGTTCCTTCAGTTTGCATGAATATTATTTTGCAAGCCAGACTTTTGGCAGATATTTAAGTCGGACGCATATTGTAACGCATTCTTGTCTAACCTCCTCCGCCGCCACAGTCAGTTCATGGACCATCCGGCAAAAACTGGCAAACAATTTTCAAAAATGCAAGACTGCTTTTGGCAGAAACTTTTATCCAAAGCGGCTTACAGTACATTTGATCATTCGGTGTATTCCCTGGCAACTAAACTGTAGCATTACTAGTGCCATGCTGTAACATAGTTAGTAATAACTCACATTTATCAATGCATGATTTTAGTGGTGAATGTATTTGAAATGGATAATACTTACTGTATAAAAAAACTTGTAATCTGCCATGTATTCATATAATGTTAATAACATCAGTAATAATCATCAGTGTTTAAAATTTTTTCGCAGGCCAGTTAAAGTGTACACTAAGGCTGATGGGAAAGTTTGTATCCATCCTAAATCTGTCAATGCGGAGGAAAGTCAGTTTAACTACACATGGCTGATCTATCATCTGAAGATGAGAACCACAAGTGTACGTACCTTTTAACATACCTTTCCTTTTAAATGAAGAACATTGTGCTTTAAAAAAAATCAATAAAAATACCACAGATTGAACTAAGCTATAGCCATAATATACCTCAATAATAATTTTTTGTCTGGTGGTCACCCCACCAAAGGGACACATTGTTAGAGTTAGTAATTTATTAACTAATTTTGTATTACTAAAGCAACCCATACACACACTGAGGCAGCAGGCTGTTTACTCATTCACCCATTTCAAAAGAGAAGGACTCCAGTAATTGTCTCTCTGTTGAAGAGCAATGTTTAGTAGTGTCGAGAGAAGAGGACGTGTTTGTAGTTTAATGCAGGCTCCATTTTAAGACAGTCCATCTTTTATTCAGTTTCTGTCTGACTTTCAACTGATGTCCTCTCAAAAGAGATCAAAGCTTCTTAACATATCAAGGAGTACACATTCAGACATCTTTCTCTCTCCTTGCTCACACACTTTAAGCCTCAAGCTGTTTTTGCCAGAAAAAGAAACAAACAACAAAATTAACTTTTGTGCTTTTTTTGTCACAGTGACGCAGCAATAAAGAGCAAGAAACTTACCCAGAGGCTTTTTTGGTGTGGATGTTAAATGTCAACACTACAACCTGCAGATATTTAGAGATGTGCACAGCAGTGTTTTTATATATATAGATACATCTATACACCTCACACTGAAGGGGAGTGATGTTAGTCTAAAGCAGCATGGTCATGGTTTGGCTGTAGGAAATTGCGGAATCTAACAGAATAACTTACAACAATGATACAACAATTCTACCAACATAAACTCAATATCAAGTACCTTATAGACAATATCATGCATGTTTTAGACCAAAATTGGCTAATTAGTGCATGGGTTATGTTCCTTCATGTTTAAACAAAATCTTACAAACCTTAATTATTGTAGTATGATTTTTATTATAGGAAATTTGAGACTGAATAAAGGAATGATTGGGAAATCTATTATAGTCTATAATCTATATTTTCTACTGATGCACGCAAGTAAAAGATGAGTAGAGGAAGCACAATGTAGGAAATCTTTTAAACATTCTACAGTTAATTTTATAACGCCTGCTAAACTATAATTTACCATTGTCTCAGTTGATTCCATTCCATATTACATCTCTCACACGTTTTTTTTTTTCATTATATTTTCAACCCAATCAATTTTTCATGTTTATTTAATTAAGTAGCTGTGTAATAAGTAGTGCCCTGGGCTTTACATCAGCCTGTCAGGGTTTATTTAATGACCAGTTTGACGGTACGGTCTGCAGCAGCCTGTTTTTCTTTCACAGCAGTAGCTCCCGAACAGCCTAGCAGTGAAAGAATGAAAATAAGTGATTTTACGAGACAACCTTGTTGCTTAGAGAAAAGTGTTGGAGAGTGAGATTGAAATGGAAAATACTGTGAAGGAAGGTTGAATAAACCTGTAAAGGGAGAGATTAGAGAAAAAGACATTTAGTGATGGAGAGATGGGGAGAGCAAAATAAGACTTAAGGGGGAGAAAGACAGATGCAGGCAGATTGAAAGCTTTAAAGAAAGGTTTCAAAGGTTTGTGGCAGTTGAGAGAGATTGATTTGAGGGAGTGAACTGAAGTGAACAGAATTCTAATGCCAGCTTTCAGTTCTTCTGTTCCTCCCTCTATTCAAAATGTCTGTCTTTTCCTCTTTCTTTCTCTGTCCTCGTTCTCTCAGAGGACACAATGTCTGCTCTGAACAGACAGTCCACAGCGTTGACCTGTGACTTTTCCCTGCTGGTTGAACCTTTGCCTCCGTTAGGCCCCTGGGATCCTGATTAGTACTCCGTACTGTGTTTCAGCAAGCAAAGAGGCCAGATTGAGCCAATTCCTCCTGCCTTGTTTATTTTCAGGGTTATTTTCACATGCATTTCACACTTGCTGATTCTGTGTGCATGTGTGTGTTCAGGAGTACAGCTTTGGCACAGGGCAAAGTGACATTTTCACTTGCGCACAAACATTGTAGCTTTCAGCGTCACACTATCTAATGAAACACATCTCAGGTCAGAGACAGCCTGACAGAAAGGAAAGTGATTTTGTACGCATATGTGTGCCTCTGCATGCATTAGTGAAATGTGCGATGCTGCCTTCCTGTGTTATTGAAGTTTTGGGAAAACTGAGTTTCCGATTCGGAAGTCTTATGACTCAATTGAGTTAGTTATACAAAACTACAAAAAGACATACAGTCTTTATAAATTTATTTGTGTCCTACTTTTTCTCCTCAGATCTTTCTCTATGACTGCACAGAAGTTTCACCATTTTCACTTCTTTTCTTTGGAGGGGATATTTCCATACAGAAAGACCAGGACCAAGAGACCATCGCTGTCGATGAGTGGATTGTCTTCCAGTCCCCGGCTCGCATTGCTCACCTTGTTAAGGTCAGTGTCAAACAGGAATAAGGCTGTCAGTTCTTGTTAACTTGACATGTTTATTTACACTGATCATTCTGTGCCAGTGGGAACCCATGGATGGGTTGACAAGCCTTGCACTCTGGGTTACACTTGTACTTTAAATTTACTGTTTACATTAGGACCTGAGGAAGGAGCTGGACATTTTACTGGAGGAGAAGATAAGGAGGCCTCGACCTGTGGACTGGAATGACCAGCGCTCTAAAGATTCTGCTGTCATCTCTGCCATCGTTGACCTCATCACCACACAGGAAACCCCTGCTGGAGGCCCCAGGAGAGACAGCCAGTGAGCATCAGCCCTCACCAGCTTATTTATTTGAGTTACACTCAGTTATGACATACCATATAAAGACTGATGCTGTCAGAAGAGTCTGGAGCTACTCTCTGTATCAGCCATTAATTGTGTTGGAATAAATGTCTACAAAAAGGATTTTTGGTAATTACGTCATTTTATTTTAGCATTGATTTATGTAAATTTAGGTGGTGGGCTTTTCTTTACAGCAATTCATTAAATTGCTATAATACAATCCATTTGTCTTTCTATTTACAAATACATCAGAGTTGGTCATAAGACACATAGTGGAGCTTTAAATGAACTTAAAACCATCTGGTATACAAATCTATATTCTGGTTAAGTTGCAAATTGAGGCTATCTAAATACATATTTACATTTCAACATGATTTACAATGAGTATATTCATGTTTACATTCCCTGAGAGTCAAAACTTGGTGTGGCTATTAAACTTTAAATAGAGATTCCACAATTCAATTAATTCAACATTAAGTTCACATAGCATGCAGGAGTGCTCTGAATTAAAATATTACTGTTACTTTGAAAAACCACAAAATTTCACATTTTAGCAGAAAAGACTGATCCCTTTTTTCCTAATGAGCCCTCAGCTCAGTCAATAATTAATGGGTTCATATAAAAGCTGTGTAAGGCATCAGTCCATATGGTGTTTTCTGAAAGCAGCTCAAGCAGTTCTTGCTCTGCAGTGGTTTAAGTTCATCCACAGTCATTTCTATGTGCATTTTGAAATAAGTGCTTCAGAAATGGCTCAGACGTTGGTCTCAAGGCCCTGCAGCCGGTCCATCCTCTGCATGTTCTTCTCAATGGTGGCCTGGCAGGTGATGTGCTCGGCACACTCGGAGGGAAACCAGCCCTTCTCCCCATCCCGTAGACGCTCCCCTTCATACCAGCCTGAAACAAAAGCTGCATGTCAGTTTATGCCTCAAAATGTCATTTACTCACCTTTTATTGTTCCAAAACCATACAAATTCAAATTTTATTGGTCACATACATAATCGTACACAGTATGACATGCAGTGAAATGCTTTACTTGTTCTTCAATACTTGTTCTTCGACGATAAACAAAAGAGTTTTTGAAGAATATTCTGACTGATCTTTTCCAAATAAAGAGTGATGCTGTCAAGCTTAAAATGACAAAAAAAAAGCATAAAAGTACACGACACATTTCTTTTTCACTTTCATTGCCACAGATTATTGCAGCTGCCTATCCATATATGATGGGAACATTATGAGGATAATTCAATTATGACATTTAGAGTTAAAATGTTTAGGTTTTGTTTTTTTAACACAAAAACAACAGTTAGTCAAGAAAACCTTTTTTTTTTTTACTACAGACAACACTCAAGTCCAAAAAATAAGAAACGAATTTTGAAATACTGTTTTATCTACCTCAAACCACTCTCCTGTTGATGATGATTATGCTTGCCATGAAATGTTTGAAAATAAAACGTTCGGCTTTCAACTCCCTTTTGTATATTTAATGGCCATTAAAAGATTGAAGAGGCTTTGAAGCCCTGTCCCGTGAGCTCTGCCCTTTCATCATGAAAGCCAGCCAATAGGCAGTAGCTCCAGAGAACCCCCCTTGACCTGCTGACCATCAGCATCAAAACCCACATCTTAAGCGAAGCCTCACACAAAAACATCTCTGCGGTTGCAGGATTAGTCTTTTTTTTAAGACACTAATCGTTCCAGGTCCAATAACTACTGACTGAAAGCGAAATAAACACACTGTGAAACTCAAACATGATGACATCATAAGAAACGTAAGGTGGATGATCTCACCATCGACTGTCTGGGACACCAGCACGACATCAGCCACCTGCAGAGAGAGCTCGTCTGGCTGCCTGGCTGTGTACGTCCTCGTCACCTCCACCTGCATGGTGTCTAGCAGAGAAAAATAAACAATTTGACATCATAGAGCATTTGGAGAGGAAGCATTAGGATGTAAACTATGTAATCATTTTTGTTAACAAAATGAACAATTAAAAAAACGCATTACCAAAAAAATGACATAATTACAAATACTTAAAAAATAATTCTATGAATGTACACATTTTCTTTGTATTTTCTGATGTTGATTTATCGGCTCAGATCCTGGAATATTTATGCTTGGTTTACT
This sequence comes from Yasuhikotakia modesta, assembly GCA_036877545.1. NCBI lineage: Eukaryota > Metazoa > Chordata > Actinopteri > Cypriniformes > Botiidae > Yasuhikotakia > Yasuhikotakia modesta. The sequence goes on from JBAJNP010003397.1 coordinate 24,622, forward strand.
GTTGACAAACATCTTGAGAAGGTGTAGAATAATTAGGGTGAAGGGGTTTGTTTTAGCTACTAAGTGTCGCTGTAATACAATTTTTGACCAGAGGGTGGTGCCGTGTTGTTTAACTCACTCGTTCTGTCTGCATTCTTTTTGTCGCTGTTATTGTGTCCCAGAGCGCTGATCCAGCGGGCCTTCTCATTACTGCCAGAAAACAACAGATAAGTGCATAATTAAACAATGACCTATAGGCGCTGTCTGATCATTTTTGATACTTGTGTCAAAACTCTAAACAAGCACATGAGAATTGCAGCCACAGCCATTAAACACACAAGTGCCTCTTTCACATGCCGTCATCATTCTGTTCTATTCACAAACACACCTCCAGATTCAGGTAATGTTACCAGGAGAAACTTGACCGTGCCGAAGCATTCAAGTACAAGTACCTTCTGTTCTCTCCTCTTTTATGTTTATTCAGTTTCAGTGAGAATATACGACAGCTCGCAAGAAAGCGAAAGACAGAAAGAAAGGTGTTTTGAACAAGAATACTTACAGTGGACATCCTTTTCAACATCTTGCACCACACAGCAACTCACATGTCATTAAAATGTTTTTTTTATTTATAAATTCTTTTGGTTTTTATTTCTTAATTCCCATGTTTTTTATTTCTTGGTGTTGCTTCAGACATGCATTGCTGCATCAGATTTTTAACAGGAAACTTTCTATATGAGTCACCCAACTGCAAGACGCTTAGCCCGACTGCAACACACACAGACGCCGGTCCAAAATCTCATTCACTTTAACAATCTGAGCCGACAGCCTGAGCTGACCAGCTGTGCGATTCACGCTTCGCTCATTCTGGGCCATTTACAGCACCAAGTGCCACGAAAACCCCTCATCTGTTCCATTACTATGACTGTTAATGGTCATGAATGTGATATGACTCATTCATAGACTAATTAGTGTGTATAGACTAATTAGTGTTTATTTGAGTTATTAAGAAAAAGAATAAACAGAACATGGGAAATATCTGACAAAAAATTATAAATGTTACTTAAATGTAACGTTATTGCAAACACCAAATTACTTTTGTAACGTGTGAGTGTGTTGTGTGTGCAACCCGGTTGAATAGACTGCTACAATTTACAATTTAGCTATGCAAAGAGGTACATGCATCATTGAACATGTTAAACTGGATTTTTTTGTACATTTTCTTACAGCTTTCCCATGCAAAACTCGCTGCTACAATGTGGTTGTTATGTGGTTGCTAGGTGGATCATTACTGACTGATGAGAAAACAGCCCACCAGTGAAATTCTGGTGTTAATGTAAATTTGAGAGATTTTTAATCTCTCAAAAAACAAAACAAAACAGACAACCAGACAAAAGACAAGCACAACTCATCTCATGTTAGTAACACTAAACTAACAGTTTAACTAATTTGGTGTTTATGTAATGAATTGATAACAGTTGAAATATTATTATTTAATCAGCTCTAAATGGTTGTGAGGAAACATTACAACAGTTATCCACCATTCATTTTTACACCTATGTAATATTTAGACAGGCAGTATGAGTGTGAACAGACAATTATGAAGACAAATATGTTCAAATGAAGCCCCAGCTGCTCTCTCCAGGCTGCCTGGTTAGCGTGGGAGGGGCAGCTGTCTTTTCACATCCCTGGAATCTGAATCACACTCGATAACAACAGGTAGCAAACGGCTTCTTGCTGCTCACCATTACACCAGCTGATGAACTATAGCACATTTCTGTATTATACAATAATTTATGGCACAGCACAGTGAGTCAGATTGTGAATCAGGCTAGGAGGAAAAGAAAGCAAAAGGGAGAGTGTGTGTGTGTGTGTGTGTGTGTGTGTGTGTGTGTGTGTGTGTGTGTGTGTGTGAGAGAAACTGACAGAACCGAAGACAGAACTGAACAGTCAGAAATACAAAAGCCTAAATTCTAATCACAAACAAACATCAGTCGTATTGTAGTCGCATACATTACATGTGAAACAAAGAGAACAGCAACTAATCATGCAAACAATCATGCAGCAATTGGGTAGCAAGGTAAGATATGCTTCCCATATATTTTATTTTTGATTCCAAAGCTTGTGCATTCAATCAAACTGGTATTTTAGTGCAGGAGAAGTTGATTAAGAGAAGTTGATTAAATAAAAACATAAGAAAGCTGCCTTCACCCTCTGAAACATGAAAAAACAAAGAAACAACCCAGACTACAATAAATAGTTCTTAACAAGCTATTAAAACTGGTGGAGCATTGCATTAGCAGTGCAAAGGCTGTGGGTTTGTTTGCCTGGAAACACTTAATAATATGCATCTATAAACTGAATGCACTGTTTTGGACACAAGCATCTGCCAAAATGCATAAATGCAAATATGGTTTCACCTGCAGTAAGGAACAACATGTTTTGCGCCCACCAGAATGCATTTAGTGCAGTGAATTCTGAATAACAATCTCTCAAAAGAAATGTACTGTATAAACACTTAGACTCAATAAGAATAGTGATCATTCAGTTTGTCATTTTAATACTTTCACATATTCTGGCAACTAATATTAATATATATTGATGTTTGATTTTAAAATACATTTTTGTATGAAAACTAATTTTACTACTACATTGATTCAACATAGTGCTTTTCATCTGGGTCAACTATTTTCATTTTCATCTATTGACATCACTCCTCCCTCACAAATCATTCATATATCATTCATATACTTATTTTCACCACCAGAGAAACCAGTAACACCAGAAAGACCTCAACTTCTTCATTACCTGGTGGAGTTCCTCTGTCTCCTGCATGTTGCTCAGCTTCAACACGCTCCTACAGGCTTTCATACAGCTAAGGGCCAAAATTCCAGACCTATCATCTCCTCTAAAGATTATTTTACGTAAGGTGAAATGTCAATAGAAGCATCTGAGTACCAGGAGAAGCTATGAAGGAACTATTCAAACTACCTAGAGGCAAGAAGAAAAAAGGCTGAGGAACATCCATAAAACATGAACCAGTCATCTTTAAGAAAAAATTTCTACATCTGGCTTTTCAAATTCAGACTAAACCAATACATTATCTTAATCATTTATACCATCCATTACGGGGGCAGAAAATGAGGGTCTGTAGATTTAGGATGCCTTTAAAATTCCGCAGCAACAGTTACCCCTGCTGAATACTTAAAGGGGCACTTAACGGGCTTTCAGGCGAAGAGGAGAAGACAATTTAAGCCCTTGCCAGTATTTGATCGCCTAGTAATGACAGGAACAATGCATCGTCTCTAAGGTAGTACAGTTGACTAAGCACCACACACAAAAACGTAGCTGATGACATCACAATGGGGGTCTGTAGTCAAAAGCATTTTTAACAATAGGAGAGTTAGGGGCTTTCCATAACGATAACATACATGAACAGAGATTCACACTGTTATTTAGTTTTTCTTGAGTGAATATGCCACACGCACCAGGAAGAATAACAGCCCAAGCTGCATAATTAGACCTTGCGTAGGGTGTAGCCTCACAGAGGCCCAGAAATGTGGAAGAACATGTCTTGTATGACGAAATTACCTGGAAAGACAACAGGTAAATCGACTCTGTTATGGAGGCACAGCAAACAAGCAGCTTTATTTAGATGTCAACTGATGTGTGGAATGCAAACATATTACACCACAATTACAGCAACAGAGATGCTGCAGATGTATCTCCTAAACCTCTAAGAACGACGTTCATTATCATCTGAATGAAGCACTAATCTAAAGCAGCTTTAATTCCAGAGTGCCTAAAGGACCCAGAAATGCCACCATTTACAAATAGATGTTTCATCTACTGAGTAAAACAAGTCTGATGGGTAACAAACAAGTCTGATGAGTAACAAAAATGATAGCACACCTCTCCCAAACAAACCACACAGATTTACTTAATTGATTGATAGGGAAAACTTACTAATTGCTTTCCTTACCCTAACACTGCAAAAAATTAAGAAAACACATACACACATGCACACCCGTATCTATCAAACAATTCAAAAGAACTGACCCATATCTCAAGGTCTGTCACTGACATGTCAACATGTAATTTTTCAGAGTTTGAAATAAATAGGCTTGTAAGTTTATTGGTGCTTTTTGAGCCAGATAGAATGTACTGCAAATATCTTGAGCCAAAAAAAACTGTAATCTGATTCAAATACATCGTATACAAAGGGCATAGTTTACAGACATTTCAGAAGAAGATTTGGCGAGAAAAAGCAGAGCTATTTGACAGAGGAAATTGAAATGAAGAGTGTTTATTTAAGTCAAATATTTGGTCACACTATCTGATGTTGGGCAGGGAGTGAGGGAGGACTGTGATTGTTACTGGTTATACAAAAATGTTACTGGATAACAAGAACATATGCACTTTTTATTAAACCATTGAAATGACAGGACACCACCATATATCCAGCCATGACATCAGTACCGATACAGAATATAGCAGTTTAACCTGATCCACCATGATGAACTACCACAAATCCAAGGCTAACTATCCTAAATGTATTTCAGCAATTCTTCAAAAGCACAGCAAACGACTGCAAACACATCCAGGGTGTTAGTGCTCTGAAGTGGAGGAGGATTATTTTTGGAGCGATGGAAAGTAAAGGAATGATACAAATGTGCAGCTGTTTCTGTGGAGCTACGACAAACATTCACATTTCTTCGTTCATTTCTCTGTGTTCCTGACCTCAGTTCTCAAAACAAGAGCAAAGATGCTGCTAAAATCCCTCTGCCAAACCTGTTTCCTTACAAAAGCCGACTAACGTGTTGTTAAAATGTTCCAATGTTCCAATCTGAAATGTTCTGATAAATGTCTATGTAATTAGTTTAATTTATGAAGTAACTTATTAGCACTATATTAGTACAGTACATTACCTACAGCTACTGTTTCAAACTATCTGTTCCAAAACCACCAACTCCAAGTACAAAGAAAGAGGTGTGGTAGCACAGGCAATCAATATGTCAATATCTCTCTTAATGTTGGTTCAGCAGACTGTGTGAATACATGAAATGGGAATATTTTCCAGTAAATCTGTGGCTAATGAATGCTGTTATGAGGTATGATGAGTGATGGAAGACAAGGAAAGCCCCTGTCAACTAAGGGTTATTTCAACACATCGCAGTTATTTTATTAAGTGCAGAGTGCATGTACAGAATGACTCACTGCTGCATATAATCATACTGGCAATTGATACATGTGTAAAATTTCATTTGTGTAAGCAAATTAAAATGCAAGGTAAAGAGAAAGTGAAACTTTGACTTTAGATTATCATGCTCAAAATAATAAAATGGTTTGATAGAAATGCTTACAATTTAAAAACAAAAGAATCCAAGAAGTGCACAAGCAATGAATATTACTATCCAAGTACTTACAGTAGCTCCACCCCCAAATTCATGATCACGTTGCTTTCAGAGTGGTTACTGCGGAACATGATTTGGAACAGGTGATTGGCTGTGTGCTGTCGTGATATTAGCATTCCCGCTGTGGCACGTACTGGAGAAAGGTTCAAGTCTTCTGCCTGACACGACCCCACCTTGATCTGATCCCTTAGTGCGTAGTCTATAACTGAATAACTCTCCTCGCTGAGAAAATACACAGAAAGCGAGACAGACATGTTAAAGAAATATTTGAGATTTGTAAAAAGCAAACAATAAAACAATGAAAACAACTATAAGTAAATTTCTGTAAACATGTTGGTTTAACAAAACATACCACAGATGTTGTCAAATAAGCTTAACTTGCACTGAACCCAGAATATTTTTTCAAAACAAAATAAAACATTCCAAATGCTTATAGATGTGTACTGTATGGCAAATTACAGTACGAGCACCAAAAAACAGGTCAGAATCTTGTTGGGTGGAGCCACCAAAGGTTTATTGTTGTTACAACAAATTTAAAAGCTAGTTCTCAATTCTCACATGACTTAACCTGCTGAAGACAACAAACTGGGTTTCAGCCTATATGCCTACATATCCCATACTCATCTGTGGCCAATTACATTTTTGTTCAGTCTCTGGACTGAAGCTTTCCTGAGCCAGATGACTTCTGCCATCTGGAAGTGATTGCGAGTTCTTGTTCAGCCAGGGCTAATGGCATGACATGGGGCTCCCGGACTCTGCTGAGACCCATCAACAGCCTGTGCTCAGCCTACATTGGCTTGCTGACTGGGGACTACTGGCACAGTGAGATATACAAACACACATGCACATCAGTGTCCCTCAGGGGTGACTTCAGGACGGAGCTATAGGTTTAAACTGCAGGTCACCTTCAGTTAACAACAGGCTTTGCTTCAAAATAAAAAAACATAATTTTAATATTCTTTTGATTTGAGGATGAAATATATTTTAAGATTATTTCAGCTTCATTTTTCATTTTTTAAGGGCCAAAAGAGTATATCCAATATGTCATACTGTTGTGTAGCTGGCTGTCCAAAACTGACATGTTTGTTCATCTGAATCGGTGACACAAAGTTATATAACAGCACAAAATATTAAGCAAACTATATTTCTTTATTGGCATTAAGGTATGGAATGTTTTTGGTGTTAAATAATGCTTGATAATTGGCTTTGACTATATGACTGACTATTTGTTTTTAAATTAGTGTTTATGTAATAGCAAGGGCTATTTATACATTTGTGCAGTGTGGCATACATCAGCATTTTCAGCCAGATAATAAACCTTGTTTGTGTAGAGATAATTGAATAATTAGAGTCAGATCCTCCTGTTTAGTTCCTAAATATCCTCTGGGATCTGCCCTACACATTTACATTCCCCTGGCAGACAAACACACATCCATTACACATAATCTCAAGTCTAAAATCACTCTAAAATGAAGCAAAATTCAAACAAAGAGAGATTAACTAAAATTACTATTAAAAATAAACACAATCCAAACTTGGGCAAATAGAAAACAAGATATGTAAAGGTCAACTGAATTTAAATTTATTATATTTGAGAGCTTACAACGTACTTGCAGGCCAAAATGTAAATGCGTGAGAGGGCCAAACATTTCTCAGTATGTGCATGTGAACACTAATCTCATATTGCAATCCTGCTGCTTGAAAATCTCCATTATTTTGTGCCTCATTTTGGGCCCAGGCTGTCTGTCAGGAACAGTGACTGAATTTATATTATTCCAGCCTGGAACTGAGAGTTCTGGTCCCAGTGGGTACCTGGAGTGGCGCTAATCAAATTTTAACCAGCTCTCCTTCAGCCAACTGGACGCTACAGACAATCACATTGCCGTCTGTCTCTGACATGTCATAGCTGTATATTACAACACCCAGCGGAAAGTTTCTATCAGGACAGCAATCTGATGTTCCCAGTGCTGTAATGACATCCTCTTCAGCAGCCAAGAGGCTTTTCAGTGTCAGGAACACAACATTCACACACGTACACACATCTTATTCATGTAAACACACACACACAGCCCTCTGTTCTGCTATGAAAGGCATGTTGTATCCGAGTAACGAAACAGCACCCATTATGTCCCCAAGAATGAGGTTACGGCTGTATAAGTTTAACACTGTGTCTGACCAGACACAATGTGACAAGATTCCAACCATAAGTAGTTTTCTGTCCATAATGAAAGAAAAAATGCTGGACCACAATCTAAGCCAATCAGAACAGTATGTGGGTGTGTTCTGCATATTTATATTTAAGTAAATTTTATACATAATTGTGTTTATGAAATTCCACTATCAGTCACTTTCCATCCATGATCTTTGTCCAGTGAATTTCAGTGTGGGTAGGGTTACTGGGCTCCACGCCGCAGAATTTCAAACCAGACAACGATTGCGTCACTTAACACTTACTGTTACAACAATGTTCTGAACACTGTGTCCCAGTCTATTGTCTATAACGCTGATAAACAACGATGACTGGAAATGATAAGCAAAATGACAGAAAAAGAAGTAGATTGTGTGTGTGTGTGTGTGTGTGTTTGTGTGGATGTAAGCATACATATAGGAAGGAGAGATCAACCAACTGCTAGAAGAAACAACCGCTGCTAAGACTGAGTTACATAACTGAGTTACATTCAGCAGAACTTGAGTGAAAACAGGAGGAGAGAGGGGGAGGAAATGAAAAGAGAGATGGAGTGAAGACTTTGAGGGAGTGGAGTGGCGTGCTTGGGTTTGTTTTGGTCCAGATCTATGTAAGTAGCGTGACTCGGGCTCCCTGCACATACTTTATAGACCACATATCTGAATAAACATCACACAATCTCTCCTTGTTACTTTTCATGTTGAGATGATTGAGAAAAGACTTTTTCCTTCTCTTCAATTTTCTATTAAATTTTAGACACAGAGCTTCTGGAAATGAAAAACACATTTTTTCCAGGAGGTTGTCCCTGTGTCATAGCATGCAAATTGTCTCCAAAAAAAATATAAAAACAGTGAGGCCTACTAACTGCTTAATCGACTGACAGACAATATGTAGTGGCTGTAAGCAGATGCTATACAAACACGCCAAAACAACATCTGATCCACCCATATAAACACGAGTTATTCAATAATGGAGCACAATGATGCCAGAATCACTCTTTGATTGTGTGATTGATTTGGCAATATTCTAAGGAATGAGTCTCCAAGCAGGAGAATTATTGAACACTTTTAAATGGATTTTTTCTATTTAGTTTAAAAAGCTTAACTTTAAACCCAGACAAACCTGGAAGAAAACAAACAATAAAGCATATGTGTCCTAAAATGTGTCCTGATGATGCATTGATAACGTGCTGTCTATACTCTTATACGTGCTGTCTATACCCTCCTATAAATGGGAAGTGTACAGAAATATTGATTCTGGTACTAATTTTGCTATGGTTATTTAAATACTTTTAAAACATTCAAGACAGCACATTAATTTAAATAGGCATAAATTTTATCTCATGCCATTTAGACTCCAAGCATAGCAGGCACACCAAAGCTAAAACCATTTTATTTGCAGGAAACAGTCATATTATTTTTGAATGCCTGACTCTGTAGTTAGGACAAGGAAAGAAGGTCAGGAAAAAAACAAGCCCCAAGGTTCTCTCTGGGTTTTTTTCATCACCTGCCAGTTTATTTCAATACAGCAGCCAAAACTCTGTCTTCTGAGTTCTTTTCTTTCAACTCTTTTGGCAAATGTTTTCTCTGTCATCCCCCTTCGGTATTAGCAATGTAGCAAACTTTGTCCTACCTCTCCAACACAACCTACACCCACCCACACAACAGGCTGTACTTCCGTATCTGCCCACATCAGCCTAACAATTTCCTGCACTCTAAAGTGTCCTTCAGGGCACAATAATAGCAGGGGAAGAACATTTTGGGGAGAGTATGAGAGCTCTGATTTGTGGTCTCCTGCTCACCTTTTCTTCTTTGTGACAATAAGGACATCATTAAAGAGGAAGAAGTAGACCTGGTGCCGAGACATTCTCTTGGAAAAGATCCCATTTTCCTCTACGAAGGCTGTGAGCTCCCCGCGCTTCACCATCCAGCGAGAGGATGACACCAGCGGGAACGGCTGCAGAGGTAAAGTGTAAAAAAAAGAAACATGAAAACATGAGCCGGACACAATCAATACAACACCTGGCATGAAGAAACGTGTAGAGACATCATAATTAACCAACTCAAAGTTGTGTAGAGAGGAGATGTGAAGCCATATAAGGCTTCACAAGTATTTTGACTGCTCAACAACAGAGAACATGAGTAATTAGGGTCATGATATATACAGTAGACATGGGTTGCATACATTTAAGCTTAAGCCTGTAGATCAAAAGGTTTTTAAGGTCAAACTTTGATGCATCAGGCAGACACCACTGGCTGTTCTGTCAGCAGCTCAACACTTATGAATACCTGAAAAGCCACCCTACTCTAGGCACTACTATTTAATTAGTTACATAGTATGTATGTGTGTATGTACAATCAAGCAAACTGGTGTGAGACCAGCTCACCTTCTAACAGCTGGACAGAGCAAAGTCTTCTGATTATGCAGAACCTGCTGGACATCTGCTAGTACCAAATGTGCCAGCAGGACTTTCCCACACTGCTCAAGCCCTGAAGGTTGTGAATTATGAGCACATTTGCAAATGCCTCCAGTGTGCATACAGTTCACACACATGCACTGGGCGTTGCGTTCACTCTTTATAAAAGCAATGTGTGTCTTCGAATAATGAGGCAGGAAAGACTTAAATGCAAGATAAGACAGATTTGTGTGTCTATATGTGCAAAACGCACTTTTACATAAAGAGTACATCTACGTTCAATAATCATATACATTTACCCAACATACTTACTATACAAATGAGGAGATGGGATGATTTTTTGTAAATGTGGCGTGTACTAAGTACTTTTATGCACTATGAAGACCAAAGCACAGTTTACAAAGCGTATAGGCAAGTAAAAGGTGTCGATGCTCTTGCTAATTCCTGATGATATCCAACAGATCCTTTCACTCCATGGGCTTTAAACTGAGCATGCTGAAAAAAACTCTCAAAATGACTGGGATTTGTGCAACTCTAGTTCGTCTATCTGAGAAGGATCTCAGCTTTGATGTATATGATAGTGTAAACACAATAAAATGGTTTGTGGTAAAGTTCAGAGACAGGATACATGTGCTCAATAGAATACAGTGTTGAGCAGGACATTACTGAAGTGCACAGGAAGTGTGTTCCTTAACACTGTGTGTGCGTGAGTGGTGAGCCACATCTCTGCAGCTGTTTAAGTTAAAGATCCTCTTAAGCTGTTATTACAGGTTCATTGTTAGCCCAACACCACAGAAAAGTATTTAAACCTGTTTTAAGCAAGAACACTTACAGTGTTTTGTGTACTTCAATACAGTTAAATCAGTGTAATTACAGACTGGTTACTCATTTGACATTGTGCAAGTAAACAGGCCAGTAACAACAATTAGATAAAATTTACAAAACTACAATTACAAAAATTCCCAATTTTATTTAACACAAACTTTCTTACCTTAATTTTAAACTCCAGCTGAGTATTGATGGTGTACATCATTTCTGTTCTTTCCATGGTGCGCGCACCCTCATTACACTTCCTCACAAGCTGTGCGCGCACACACACACACACACAATGTTCATAATTAACCATAAATCTGTCTCAGACAACACTTAAAAATTATTGCAGTACTAATTTCCCCTGTAAAGTCTCACCTTGCTAACAACATGCAGAGCTTTCTTACAGGCTTCATATTGGGCTGAGTCTTTAGTTGTCTTCTGGCATATGGTCTACAAAATAAATAAAAACAGACAAATAAAAAATAAAGTAAAATAAATGTATTTCTGTCAACACGAGACCTTTCTTAACTTTTATTTATCGAATGACTTTTTGGTACATTGTCCCTACGGTTCCTAACACAATCTCTAATAGTGTTCTAAAATTTTCTCTCATGCTTGTCTGATATTTCTTAGCTTTAGTTTCACTTGTTCTTGAGTCATGAGAAGAGAGTAGAACAGAAACCCTCAGAGTTGTCATGCTCAGAGCCAGTGAGTTCTGCTCTACTGCCCTAAACTAGGAAACCCACTGCCAGGCTCAGGGGAACCACAAACAAAGAAACAGAAGGGGGGAAGGATGAGAGGTTGAGAAAGTGAGAAATGGTTTACAGGAAGGATGGAAAGATGGCGATAAATGAAATCATGAGTTGTGAGTAAAGGGACTGTGGAGATGTTTCTAGGTCATCTTTGGAACTTTTTATCTGTTCCCTCACTTCATATTACACATACGATCCTCTGGAGACAGGAAACAAGCCCAAGAAAAATAGACCAAGAAAACCAACAATGAAATGCAATGAAAGAACCTTAAAATCAACCCAAATCATTACCAATATGCTAAAATATTACAGACACAGGGACAGTACAATAAAAAGAAATCTAAACCAGTGAAAGACAATAGGAAAATTGCAAGACTTTCTCAAGATCAGAATAGAGTGGAAACATGAGAGGAAAGTATGAAAGGAAAAGAAAGAACAACAGTATATGGGGAATTTATTGGTTTAATCTGGTATGTTACATAATAGTGGATGTCCTCCAGGTCAGGGCTACTAGCATCAGGCACAGAAATATCCATACACTGGAATTTACAGGCTGTGAGTGAAGTTCACAGGGTCTGGGTCTAAGGGTCACAGTAGAGGGATAGTGACACTTACGTCCATTAGCAGAGGTAGTCGTGTGACTCTCTGCATGGGAAGGATGAGGAAGGAGATCATGGGAAGGTTCCGGCAGTCTGGGTGGGCCTCAATCCGAGACAGCACCTCCTTAAAAGATGGGCTTTTATTTCTGAAGAGAGACAGAGTGTTATACTTGTGATTGGTCATGTGACCGCCACGATACAGTGCTGCTTTGGTGCACTGTATCATTGCCAGATGAAAGAGTAGGAAGAGGTTAACTGAGGAAATCTGATTTCTGCCCTCAAAAAAACTGAGATAAACGTATTGACAAAGTGTGTATTTGCTATTAATAAAAATAAAATATAATTTGTCTAAATTATTATTAATATTTGGATATAAAAATAACTTTTTAAAAGCAATCAAATTGTTTTTTACTCTATGTGTGGATGCTTTGCATATGGATGCTTTGTTTTAAATATGTGACGCTCCATGAAAAGGGCTTCCTTAGCTGAGTCATGAATTTCTTCCAAGCTTTCTTTCTTATCAGCATAAACATCTCAAGGAGTTATTCTTGCCACTGTGACCTTTAGCTCACTGGGGGGTTTGTAAAGCTATTCTTTGTGATTATTCTTTAAAACAATATGCATTCTAAAAAAAACAAAATACAAACACACTTTACTGCCTTTCAATGTGCATACTGTACTTACATTAGCTTCTGTAGTGTTCTCTGCTGGTACACTTCATTGGAGCAGTATGTAACATAGGGGTCGAAGTTCGTTTGGGCATGTCTTAGTACAATGTCACTTATGTCATTGATTACAATATTCTGCTGGTGCCGATCCTCTAGTTCCTTGAAGAACCTTGAAGGAGAAGAAGACAGCAGGAGGAAAGGAGGGACAGAAAACATTTCTATTAGATAATTAACAGGCATAACATACAACTACAATGACACAAGTCAAAGTCACTGCAGGGAGCACCCTGCTTTAGTCATTACTTATTCATGCATGCACAAGCACGCACAAACACACGTGCAGTCCAAAGCCAGGAAGCTGTTCCAACACCTCCTTCCATAGCTTGCGACCGCATCAGAGCACAGGATGTCCCTCTGTCTCACAGATGACCAACAAGAAGATGCCAACAAACACACTGCTTTCCACACACACATTACGCGTTATGACCCCTATGAAGGGTATTCTCAGTTTATACAATGATCCAGAGGATGCAGCTCAGGGACATCTGTGGTGGAACCCAGCATGACCTCTGGTTCCACATTCAGCCTGAAAGCTAAATCTGGAAGTGATGTCAGTCAGGCTGTTAGCACAAGGCCAGTGACCCCAGGCCCTTCCTACAGGTGTTTGGAGCCCTACCAGCTTTATAGATGGATGAGAGTTAACTGATGTATCCAGATGAACACAACCTAAAATACTTTTGAACTAACTGTAATTGTAAAGCACATGGTGTTGTTTTGACGTTTTCGAAAGCAATAAACATCTATTTCTGTTCTTGGGTTTTAAAAGGTTACTGTCAGCAAAGTTAAGGTGCTGATATTGCTTTGTCGGTGTGTCATATTTTTGTGTGACAAAACAATACAGACAAAATAGACTGATAAATAATTTAAAGTTTGGCAGGGAAGTATTTCTATGCAGAGGTTAATTTACACTGTAATCAGAAGCATAAGGCAACAAACCCTGAAACAATTTCTGCCATATTACAAACTCTTTGTGCACAGCAATACAGGAACCACAGCAGATGAATCCGAGCTATTTTGTGTGAGCAACCTGTCACACTATCTAACCCACACACCCGCACACAGACACATACAGTGGGGCATTTTAAGAATGTTTTGCACTTTTGCCCTGCTGGTGGCTCCAACACAGGAATGCACCTTTATTTTGGTGCGGTTTGTGTGTATGCCTGATCTGTACTGTAGGCCTCATTGTCACTTTACAAAGTCCCATTTTGTCATTGTCACTTTACAAAGTCCCACTTTGTGGACAATATCCAGATGATTTTAAGCAGGCAGCTGAATCAAACATTGTCAGACAATGTCACTGTACTTGTTCTTACTATGCATCACATAGACCATTCTCTGCATAAAATTTTGACACTAAGTGAATGATAAGTAAAAAATGCCTTCTGAATGTCTAATCTACACTCAAAATCATCGTAAGCCTTAATGGATTGTAAACCCATTAGAGACAACAGTCTCAACAATGCTTTTAAGTCACTTTCCAATGTTTTCTTGTGAATTAATATTTGTGTACCATTATATGAAACACTTTCGTGTTTTATATAATGTTTCTATAATGGCGTGTTTTAAGTTGTCTGACTTATAAATCGCCTGTCTGCAATTTATTGGGCAAAAATTCCACTCAGGCATCACATTTTATAAAATTAGTGTTGTCAGATAGTTTCCTAATGAGTCTTTTTGTAAATTTTTATTTTCGCAAGAAAACATTGATCCACTGTTGACTAAAAAACATGGAGAAAGGGAGTGTGATATGTCTGAAAAATGTTGCACAAGCATGCTGGATTAAATTTATTTGAAGTATTAATTCCTGCAAGCAATGAGGCATAAGCTATCAACACTGAAACAATCTAACCTAAGGTTGCTCCAAGGAATGACACCTAATGCTATTTACTACATGCAGGTACATTCATGAACTGAGGTGAAATATTATATTAACCAGAACCACATACCCTATGTTTTTATTTCTGTTTCAACACCATAACAGAGTATTAAAAAAATCTACACAGGACCACAATGATAGTACATTAATATATTTGAATGTATAAATAAATATATATGTGTGTGTGTGTGTGTGTGTGTGTGTGTGCATGTGTTTCTCATAACATACTGTTGGGGGCTGCTGAGAAATAAGAATTTTATTTGCCAAATTTTTAAATTGGTGTACCAACAAGATATAGTTTCAGGAAACAAACTTTCTGCCCAAGTCTAAAAATAGTGTCTGCTAATAATGAAGCTGAAATGTTGCAGATTAATAACCTGGATTAACTTTGTGAATATTAAATGATCATAATTTACCAAACGCCCAAATTACATGTCAAGAATTAAAATTTATTTTAAAACAGTACCAGTGTGTGTAAGCATTATAGTTTTTCTTTAAAGCTTAGTAAAAATGTATTATGACCTAAATATATAGTACACATTATAAT
>JBAJNP010003398.1:0-39922 GCA_036877545.1 Yasuhikotakia modesta
ACCGGCAGATAGCAACTGAAGTGCCCTTGAGCAAGGCACCTAACCCCCGATTGCTCCCCGGGCGCTGCAGGGATAGCTGCCCACTGCTCCGGGTGTGTGTGTTTACGACTGCAGTGTGTGTTCACTCCTCACATGGATGGGTTAAATGCAGAGGTCACATTTTGGTTATGGGCAACCGTAACTGACAAACACGTCAAAAAAAAAAAAACTATCATCCAGGGAGTAAAAATAGTAAAGCTGATGCTTTGTCAAGACGTCATGATTCTTCTGTTGAGTCTCTTCCCCCAGAACCCATATTACATTTATGGGTAATTTACTTTAAGATTATCCATCAGATTCTGAGGTCACATAACAGTTAGAGCTTCTTGCTAATTATAGGATCTCTCCTTCCTTTCATGCCTTGCCCCTGAAAATGGTCCACCCGGATGCTAGCTCCTGTGGGGAAGTACAAGAAGTCCTGCTTATAGGGTGAGCACACTGCTAGATTCGCGATGCAGAGAGAGTTGCTCCTAAGAGGGGGGGTTCTGTAATGACATGCCCTATTCCGCCTGTTTGGTTTGTTTGCCTGATCCTGCCTGAACTGTGTTTTGATGACTGCCTGACTATTCTTATTATTTGCTGCCTGCCCTGAACCATTGCCTCTTTTACTGTTTTGCCTGTTTGCTGCCTGCCCTGACCTTTGCATTGTGTATTGGCTTCATTATGAAACTTCCCAATTCAGCAGGTGCTCCCGGGTCTGACCATTTAAATTAGCATAATTGCAGTTTTATAGTTAAACATTTTAAAACACACAATTGCAGATTATTAAAAAAACTAATTGTACACTGAGCACTGAGTGTAAATTAGTGAGCTGGCCCCTTGTTTTAAAGAACGACCATTACTGGCCTTCGTCATTATCAAAGTTGCCCATTCCTGTATTACATTGTACTATTCAAGGGCAGGGTATGAGTGTGGGTGCAGTATGTGTGTGAAGGTGAAAATGAAAGTATTTGATTTAAAACACTGAAAATGCATAAAAGAACACTGCAAAAACATGAATGATGTATTATTAATGTTTTTGATAAAGAAACATACATAAAAAAGGAATAGCTGCTTGAGGTAAAAGTAAAAGAATAAACACTGGTAAATTGAAGCGCTTGAAATTACATGTTAGTCATAAAGTATAACGTCTCAGGTTACATAACCCTGGTTCCCTGAAGGGAACGAGACGCTGTGTCGAAACGCTATGGGAATGCCATCAGCTTTTACGCACTCTGATACAGGTGTCTAATCACATATTGGGGGGGAGTTAGAATGTGAAGGAAGCAAGCGCAGGCAGGCGGAACTGAGGTATGGCAGGAGATGCAGCGTCCCGTTCCCTTCAGGAAACCAGGGTTACATACGTAACCTGAGACGTTCCCTGTCAGGAAATCGAGCTGCGTCGAAACGGTATGGGAACGAGATGCCCACTATCTATACTGAAGTGAAAATGCCTAACGAAGGTTAAGGGAGTGACCTGATAAAAGATGGTCAGATATCTCGAAAGGTGGAGCGCAAAGAGCTTCAAGAACTACAGCCAGATCCCAAGGTGGGATACGAGATACCTGGGGTCTCAGCATTAGTGCACCTTGGGGGAAACGAGTAACCCAAGGCTGTCTACCTATAGGACATTCACCTAATGAAGTGCGGTGTGCAGAGATAGAAGCCACATAAACCTTCAAGGTGGAGTAGGTAAGTCCTGCAGAAAAACGAGCCTGCAAAAACTCCAACCCACTGGGTCTTGCTGCTGTTCTCTGCACCATGAAGTGAAAAGCTTCCACTTCAGGGCATAAAGTTTCCTCATAGAGGGAGCTCTGGATTGTAAAATGGCCCCCTCAGGGGCCACAACCACAGCTTCCAAAGCTCTGGGCGGGGGTGTAAGATGGCACCCTCCGTCTGGGAAATAAGGTCTCTTCTGATGGAATCTCCCACGGAGACCTGTCTAATAGACCTATCAGATCTGAGAACCATACTCGAGTGGGCCAAAGAGAGGTAACCAGGAGCACGGACACAGCATCTAGGCATATCTTTTCCAGAACTCCCGGGAGCAGAGCGATCAGTAGAAAGGCATACAGACATAGCCTCGGCCATGTGTGTGCCATAGCATGTGTGCGCCATAGCATGTGTGCCATGAGCTAGAGAGAACCAAAGGGGTCATTGTGGAGTCTCGAGAGAGAGATGAAGAGGTCTACTTGGGCTTGCCCAAATATTTTCCAAATCTGATTCAAGTTTCCACTCCCCGAGCCTCGGCCCCTGCCTCAACAGGATGTCTGCTCCCATATTGCAACATCCAGGGATATGAATGGCTCTGAGAGAGAGCAGCTTTCCCTGAGACTAGAGTAGGATCTGGTATGCTAATTTACAAAGAGGGTGCGGACGCAGACCTCCCTGATGATTGATGTATGCAACCACCGCTTTGCTGTCGGTGAGAACGAGCACATGGTGATGTAGCAGGTCCGGAAGAAAATGTCTGAGAGCATGGAAAACTGGCAACATCTCTAGACAGTTGATATGCCAGGATAGCTGGTGACCTTTCCAATGACCTCGGGCCCCATCCGGTGAGGGAAGCATTGGTCGCTAGGGTGACACGGGGACAGCGATCCCCCAATACCGGGCCCTTTGTAAGGAACCAAGGTTTCTTTCATATGTCCAAGGTACGAAGGTTTTGCCGTATGACCTTGTTTTTGACGGAAAGGATTTCCCCTCGGAGAAAACACCCTGGTTTTGAGCCACCACTGTAAGGGCCTCATGTGCAGCAGACCGAATGGAATGACATTGGATGCGGCTACCATGAGGCCTGGCAACTGTTGGAATTGCTTTACAGTGTATGACTGGCCTTTCCTCACTCTCCTGACTGTGCTTAGGATCGAGTCTACTCGAGCAGAGGACAACCATGCCCGCATGAGACAGCACACTTTTCCTGGTGTTCAGTCTGAACCCCAACTGTTTCATGTGATGCAGAACAACATCTCGATGTTGAACTGCAACCTGCTCTGACAGAGCTAGAATCAACCAATTGATGTAGTTGAGTACATAGATGCCCTGGTATCGCAACAGAGCCAAAGCTGCATCTACAACTTTTGTAAAAGTACGGGGTGAGAGTGCTAGGCTGAATGGAAGCACCTGATACTGATAAGCTTTGCCCCTGAAAGCAAACCTCAGGAACTTCCTGTGAGCAGGAAAGATGGAGATATGGAAGTACACATTTTTCAGATCTATTGTGACAAACCAGTTTTACAGTAAGCATCCTGAATATTAGTTTCATGACCGAACGATTCAGAAGATGCAGATTTAAGATAGGATGCATCCCCCCATCTTTCTTTGGAACTATGAAGTACTGGCTGTAATGCCCTGACTCCCTGAGTTGAGGAGGTACTAACTCTATGGCCTCCTTCAATAAGAGAGATTCTACTTCTTCCAGCATAACTAGAGCCTGAGTGGATGCCACCAGAGTGAGTTTTATGCCACTGAAAGCAGGTGGTTTCTGACTGAACTGAACTCTTGTAGCCCCGTTCTACTGTGTTCAGGACCCATTGTGACACATGAGGCAGTACTTTTCAGACTGCCAAATAGTCTTTTAGGGGTACCAGTCTCTCGAAACTGGCCTCTAGAGAGTTTTAAGCATGATGATCTGAGCCCTGTAGAGATATTTCTGCAGGTAGAACTTGATCTAATTTCTGTAACAGAAGTGGTCTCTCTACCATGTCTGCTGATTTTGGTTAACACTGGAGGGAGCCAATATTTGAGGCTGCTGCACCCTGAAGCACCAGAGGTGGCCTCCAGAGGTGGCCAACAGTTTGGCCTCCAGAGGCCCTGAGCAGAGAGTGATGTTAACATCCATTGCCCCCCAGGTGGGGCACCCTCTGAAGTGCAGACATGATGATAGTCAGGGACGTTTCCCCGAAGAGCCCAGTGTAACCCGTACCCTTAAAGGGAGAGAACGGGTCACGACGCATAGCTTCTGTGTCTGCCTATAAGGTGAGTGAAATTGGACAATTTACTAGCTATGCTGCCATCGTACTGCGTTCCCTATGAGCTTGCAGCACTAGACAGCTAGCTAACACTTGAATGGTGGTTGAAATCCCAAAAACTACAACAAACTACAGAATTAAAAGATACATAAATTTTACATAATAAAAGTGTGCTATATTTAGTTCAGCTGTTAATTACAACTAAAGTTTCACACAGAATGCTATTTTTAGCTTTTAGAAACATGACAGCATAGTTATGTCATAGTAGAGAAAATAGGCCTCCGAGGGCACTGGAGAACAACAGGCACTGTATAATAATTTCAGAGTCATTTCAGAGATTAAGACAGCCCTCAAATCCATTCCTAATTGCAACATTGCAACACTCGCACCCTTAATGGGGGTATGGGAGGCGGTATTCTGCTTTGTATATCCCTGTATACGTGTGGGGCTGCTCCCGAAGAAATTCAGCATGTGGAGACAGATAGCTGGCTAGCGTCTGCTTAACCCTTAACCTCGAGCTAATACAGAGAGAACTTATCACTGCTTTCTATGTCCACTTCCTCAGAAGGTGGGAGGCAAAGAGTTGTGCCCTTCTCCTCAGGGGGAGGAGACCGCAGGGCGGGTTTCCAAGCCCAGGGGGAGCGCAGAGTCTGGTTGGTGAAGGATGAGAAGGGGACTCACCTGTCTCAATTGTCTCTGCCAGCTCCATGCAGCACTACGGGTGTAGCCATCAACGAGCATCTGCCTCTATAGAGTATATATAGGGGTACTCTGGTACCTTATGGTAGAGGTACTCCCTACTCTGGAAAATGAAAGAGCTTAAAATATGAATGCTAATTTGATAGCCTAGTAAACAAGTTCAATGCCGCGTGTCTACTGGGAGTTGTAGTTTTTAAATACATTGGTATATACCCTAATAATTGGAAAATGGCATCATTAAACTGCAGGTACTCCTCAAAGATTTAGAGGGTGGGAAAGACATTGGTGTTATCAGATTTATAATTGTTATAAATCTACAATAAGAAGTATAATTTATAAGTAGAAGAAAATTGCTTTCGGGCTGCTTTTGACAGCGCCCCCAGTTGGTGCCCAATAGTGACTATGCTTAAATCATAGCTGGGGTCCCGACGAGTGACAGAAAGGCAATGACATGCAGGATGCTTTTTCAACTTTTTTAATATGAAAGAGGAACAGCGATAAGGCACACACATATCCAGTGTATCCAGCCTTTTTTTTACAGCCGTATTCACTGTAATAAATGCGGGTGCCAAACAGTCACAGACAGAACAGTCACACTCAAAACATAAT
Source organism: Yasuhikotakia modesta (assembly GCA_036877545.1). Lineage (NCBI taxonomy): Eukaryota > Metazoa > Chordata > Actinopteri > Cypriniformes > Botiidae > Yasuhikotakia > Yasuhikotakia modesta. The sequence goes on from JBAJNP010003398.1 coordinate 5,298, forward strand.
AGTTGGTGTGCTCTGTACATGTATCTTCATGTACTGAAGAAATTATTATTGAGTTATGCAATCTTTTTTGTAATTATGGAATATGTTTGCTTAGCCCACTTAGGAATGTGATATAAACTGCCTATAGTGCTTTTCAATATGCATGGTTTATAATAGTGATTAGCTTACAGAATTAAAAACAATATAAAAAAGGATAAAATCTCATAATTAAATGCTGAGTAATAGTACTTGAATATTAAAAATAATAAATAAGAAAAAATGTTATAGAGGGCACATACTTCCAACATAGATGAGAAAACACCATTCAAGTGTTCTATAATCTGTATGCTGTAATTTAAATCTGCTGACATTTTTGTGCAATTGACGTTTCCATAGACATGTTATTTAAGGAAATAACAGAATATAGGTTTGGACATACGTGTGAGTATGTAACATGATGTTTATTTTTGGACATTCACTTTAATTGTTATAGTTTTCATTTTATCGACTTGGGAAGAACACTGAAGTAAATATCTAAAGATGTCAGAATGGATATGGATATGCATATCCTCATGCAGATAGAATGACAAAGGACCACCTCCAGGCTGTTGTTTGCTTTTGTGATCCTGTGAGGGGCAATATTCCAGATGGAGCATAATGTTTTTTTCTTTCACTAATATCAATGTGCTAGGTGTAATTTCACCCAGTGGTTTCTGACTCCACCCAGCCTTGGCAAACACCACAGCTGTGCTAAATTCATCTTTTAAGAGCAAGAGAAATGGGCCGCACCTTGCCATTAGGATCTTAAAATGTTGTCATGAGAACAGGCTCAATGGGGAGGCAAATTGACTGTGTAAAATGTATCATTATGGTTGGCCTTTCTGTTGTAATGACAATATGCTTTCTGTGCATAGTATCTCGATGTAGGAAAATGACCCCTGATGACTGCTGCACATGATGGAGTGATAAATAGTACAGAAGAAATGAGAATATGCTGTGCAAATAAAGTGAAGTGGGCTGACAATTGACACTTAGAGACTAAAACAAAGTACTATTACCAGACACTAATGCATTTGGGGATACAAATCTAAAAAGTCTTGCAGTCAGCAAATAAACACACAGTCTAATTGGAACAGAAAACTCTGAAACCATGCATTACTGCACATAAAAGACATCCATTTCATACATGACTCCAAAAACGCTTTGTCCAAGGATGATAATGTTGGCCATTTCAGAGAGTCCACTGAAATGACACATAATAGCTTATTTATGACTTATGTTTGAGCACATCTTCCTTGATTTTTGCGAACAATGCTTTGACACACCCATTTGTTTTAGCCCATTGACCCGCTAAGCCTCAGGGGAATTGAAAGCAGAGATCCACTTAAGTTCACTCAGCAGCGCTGCCACTAATCTGCTTGTCACTCTCTCAAACATGTACACTCAGCCCGCTGGACCCAGACCCATGTTTAACACTCACCTCACCTCGCAAAGCTGTGCAAGGTCACACATCAACTTCTTTTATGTGAATATTAATTACATCATTCACAGTGAACAGCACATTGCAAATCAACTTAAGACCCAGATGATTACTCAAACAAATTAAATAGTCACAACCAATCATCTATAAGGAAACATCACAAACTGAGTTTGAAAATGGAGCTCTTTAGAAAGAGCAGAAAAAAAAATAATTTCTAATGAATATTGATTACGAAAGTGTATCACACCTACAGCTTCCCTCTCCCCCGTTACTGGTCAAAGGTTTGTTCTTGCCTACTCCTGCTACACAGTGAGACAATGCTGACACTGATTAGCCATGTGCTTACCATGTGAATAGATGCTGCTGCTGGTTAAAGAACTTAAAATGCTAAGACTTTTTTAATTCTCTTTAAAGTGCTACAGATACATTATATATTTTTAAAACATATATATTAGAAAACTAGAGGATTTGAGGTTTCAAGTGGTGTTACTTAAATGTTTCAGGAACAAAAACTTGCAATGCTTTAGATCAGTGTTTATAACAGTTCAATAAGCAGGAATCTTCACCTAAATTCTAATTGGACTCATCTTTATGACTACATTACCCATTAGCCAACATACCTGGGGCTGACCACTCCCCTGGGGGGAGTGTTTGCTCCCTGCCCTGACCCTTGCCTGTTTAATGAATTACCCTATTATATTGCTGCCTGCCTCGACCCTTGCCTGTTTGCTATTTTTTGCCCTTAGTTGCTGCCTGCCCATGGCCATTGCCTGTTTAAAGTTTTTGATCTGTTCTGCTTTCATTACTCCTGTTTGCTGTTTTTTTCTGTACGATTACTCTAAAAGCTATATATAGATTCCTGTGCCCATGGCTTGTCGTTACACATCTCAATTACTGAGCCTAGTGGTATTGTTTATCTGCTGGACTTGCCACCATAAAACACATGGGGAAATGGTGCTTAGCAAGATCTACCTATCAGCTTTCTCAGGAAATATCACAGGAGCAGAGAATTCTCCTAAGACAACAGATCTACCTGTGCTTCTCTAAAACTCATTTTAAAACTCAACAGCCCACGTTGTTGCATTTACCCTGATGGCTTCCAAAATTTAAAAAAGCTCAAGTGGGAAGGTGAGCTGCCATCTGACTCATAAATCGAGCCAGGCAAATTCCATCTGCAAGTTCTGTTTTCATAGGTCTTTTCTAAAAATGTTACAAGTGATTGAGGTCATAAGTGAAGGAAGAATCTCTAGTAAGACAGAAAGGGAACCTTTTTCTGGGGTTATCACTTTAATGCCATACCCATGTGAAGTTGTTTAGCAACAGACAACTAATTAAAAATGGGCTCAAATAATGTTTATTATATATTTATTTTCTACAGTCACAAAAAGTTTAGTGTTTTTGTAACAATATGCACTACAACGATTTAATCCAGAATCTTCACATGAAAACAAACAGGAACAGGCAGACAGGAGAACATGCACCATAGAAAAAAACAAACTCAAACTCATAGTCTATGGGGGTTCCGACAGGGAAGAGGGAAGACAGTCCAGATATGATGATGGTGGGATGGAACGATGAAGATACAGGGGGACCTGGAGCAGAGAAAGCTGGGCAGGACCCAAGTCACAGCCATGGTGGTGGTGACGGCGGAGCCTGAGGCAGAAAGTCAAGATCCTTGGAGATTACGAACACCCGGAAGGGCAAGGCAGAGCAGATGTCACCAGCAACCAAGGCGAAGGCAGGGATCCGGAAGGATGAGGTGGAGCCAGTGCGACAGAGGTGAGTCAAGAGGTATGGAGGAGTCAGACCGAGCCGGTCAGATGGAGAGACAAGGCACAGCCGGAGAAGTGAAATTCAGAGGCGAGGGAATGCAAATATGCAGAAGCCTGCATTCAGCTAGTGAGCAATGCCTCGTGGTGCCACACCACAGAGGCAAAAATTGCTGTCGCAAACCTTCTCCTGGATTGTTCCCTCCTGGTGGAATGACCTTCCAGTCTCTATAGGAGGATCTTTGTTGGATGAAATACCCGGTATATCAGCACTTTAACTCATGAAGACCAGAGGAGGTACAGAGAGAAGCTTATGATTTGCATTGGGGACAAAATCAAAGCTATTAAAAGCCCGTATGAGATCTGGGATGACAAAAAACGTTGGTCAGACTCACCTGTCTTCTGGCCACAAATCTGCTGGGGAGTCATTTATTTCTATTTAATCAAGAGCCCTGGACCCTTCACCTATGACAAACTAAAGGCTTTCAAAAGTCTGGAAGCATACGATTATTTTGTTTCAAGGAAAGTTGGGCCAATTTCTTCAACGAAACAGAAAGCTGTGGTGGTGCTAAAAGCGGAGGTCAGACCTGGCCAGGCAGAGTCACAGCGTGATTCGCATCTCCCGTGGGTGATTGCCAAAGAAAGCGGCGAAATCATCACTGCACACTGCGACTGCAAAGCTGGGTAAGTCCGTCATTGTAGTGTTCATATTTATATATTTCTGGAAATGTAGTTTCTGTTCTGTTGCACAATTTCAGTTGACCGGTGACTTGAATTTGATACATATCAATGGCGTGTGATCTTTAATAAAAACTTGAATATCACAGCTTACACAATTTTTCATCTTTCAAATCCAGTCTTGGAGAAACATGCAGTCTTAATGTTTAAAGTAGAAGCAGCAGTCAGGATAGGACTTACAACTGCTGCATGTACAAGTGAGGCTTGCAGGTAGCAAAGTACAGCTGTAGAATTAATTTCAATTGAGCCATAAAGATGCTTTGCTTACAACAAATACATGATCAAAATTAACATCTGATTCTCATTTTCAACACTTCAGATGGAATCAAGTTTTTGGCAACAACTCTCTAACAGCACCTGTAGATGAAATCAACTTCCACCCCAGTAAGAAAGAAGATACTGCCCCAAGGCCAGCATGTGAGAAGAAGGGTAGAATTCCGTTGGCTTGTATCAGAGGGGATGAGGGATACATGGAGGCATACAGTGGTTACATCTCTGAACTGAAAGACATTTGCCTCACTGCCTGCATATTCAAGTGCCTACCAAGATTGGACCCAGAAGAAACTATAAACAATTGAAGCAAAGATACAAAATAACAAAATTGAAACAGTATCTGGCCCTTTCCATTGAACTTTGAGGCTAGATCAGGAAAGAAAGGGTGCTTTTATTATTATTATTGTGGAGCTCAGAGGAGAGATTTGATTTGGTAAAACTCTATTCAAACTCTACCCATCCAACAAGCACACATTTAAGAAGCAGCCATTTGGCCACGGTTTAAAGGAGCTTCATTTTGAGGAAGAGGCAGCTGGGGTGGGACTTTCTCAAATATCAGAGATTTAGAAATATTCTTGTCTCATAAACCACCTCTCAGAAATGAAGACATAGCCAACACTCAGCCAACCAACAGCAATAGCACATGCTTGCCTACACATTACGCAGTCATTTCAATAATTTCTTCTCAACACAATCAGAGATCAAGGATTATCCTAGAAAACTTTTTCAGAGATCCCAGATTTTTTTCAGAGATCAAGGATTATCCTAGAAAACCAAAATGTGTTCAGGAATTGAGGCTGAAGGAACTGCCATTAAACTAAGGTTCTTTCTAGTCAATGCTGCAATGACTTTGGAATGGAGACTAATAGGATCAAAAACCCATTTGATAAGCAAAAACGACTTTCTCTTAAAGCAAAGTTTAACACAAAGTAAATATATGAAGGGTAATACTAGAGCTTTAAAAGCTATCTGTGGAACAGAACAGGTTTTGAACACAGTTGTGCTGGTGGGACTGAATATCGCCTGTTCCCCTTTTTTGCATATCAGAAAGATGTCCTGTAATAACAAGTTCTTTGGTGACAACATCCAATCATTACTCTCAGTCCCTTCAGTTCTAGTTTATTCCTGACAACAATGCATATTTACTCAGCAGACATATTTACTTTTAGGTAAAGAATCTAATTAAATGTGACATCTGTGGCACCAATGGTAATTTGAAAAATAGTTTTCCACTGCCTATTTGCTATGGGTTTGACCAAAATGAAGGAGTTTCCACCCCAAATCCAATATATTAGATGAGCCAGTTTTAGTCTAACTGTTTAAAGAAACCGACAGAAGGTTTGGTAACATTTACAAAATAGCACCAAAAGTACCACTACATATATTACTACCAAAAAGTATTTTACATGGTATTACCAAAAGTACATAGTATTACTATTAGTAGTAATAGCAGTAGTATACGCTGTAATAGTATTGTATACCATGTAAACACCATGCTACAATGTATGATATGTAATCCAAAAACCTGACTGGGCAATATAAGAAAAAAAACAGATGTTTTGTGTAAATTTCATTACATGAAAGCAATAAAGGCCATGTCGTGGAAATGTGTGGATGTTCCACTACATACTACAACTAAAATGGGTTTCCTTTATTCTTTTTCCTCTGTTGTGCTGTGGCTATGAATGTGTGATTTTGTGCTAAGTGATGAACTGGTTGTGGATGAGCTCTCTCCAAATAAATCAGACACAAGCTCAAGCAATTAACAAGAACAGAAATCATGCTAATAAGTCTAAGGACCTTGTTAGGTCATTTTAATTATGCATGCTAAAGCATGATATAGAGGAATGTTAATTAATCTCATAGTGACCCTGTCGGATAATAAAAAATAGGGAAAGTCACTACAATTATGTGCAGAGTTGCAGTTCAAGACAAAAACAATTTGAAGTCATTATGACATAAATGACAATCCAAATATGTCCATCATATCAAGGTATAGTCTCATATGCACTGCCAGGCTACATAAGATACATGAAAATTTTTGCATGACCAGATCAGCATAAAGTATGGTCCACTCTGCTGCTTTTTTCCTGGCCAACATCCGGCAGAAACCTGCACCGGTAATCCTATTATTGTATTGTTGAGAAAGCAAATATGTAAATGTGTGTAAAAAAAGCATAGAGTTATAAAAGCAAACACAGGAAACTCACAGACATTCTGCATGTGAATCTAGTGTACTTTTTATAGTGCTTTTTTAAAAGTGCTTCAAACTAAACTTTACTTTTTCTTTAATTTTTTTATAACTGTTTACTTTGGTAAATCCAATTATTACTCATGAGTCAATGATGTTAGCAGTCAGGCATTCACATTGAGACTTGCCATTTTTAAAGTGCTTACCAAATTTATGAGCAATATGCATTGGGAAGGCAGTAAACAGACTATGCACACTGTTCAAAGCTACATTCTTGACTGCCTTTGACTTCCAATTACTTAACAGCAGTTGGCTGGAAAATAATCTGTCTGAATTTCTCTTAGTGTTTGTCATGACTGAACTCTGTAACTCCTATAACACTCCAGGTAGTTGATATAAAGCCTTAACAGGACCATAAATTCAGAGCATCAGTGAACAGCTAATTAGACGTTTACAGAAACGTTTCTCAGTGTCAATATGCATTAGCCTCAGACAGGTTGCCTTTTAGCTGACTAATGACTGCTCCTGCCTTCAAAAGGTTTATCGGGACAACCCGATCCAATATTGTTTCAAAATGGTTTCAAGTGCACAGCTAAAAAGAAATATGGACATATGGAAAGGAAGCCTCAGCTAGTCAAAATCTGTCTTTTTAAATGAGTAAAGACAAGTTACAGTGTGTGATGCCAGATAGGCTGAGTCAGCTTTCTTTTATTTAACAACTTTCTTTTAAACAAGTCAAGTCAAGTGAGCTTTATTGTCATTTTAACATATACAGCTGGGCCTTGATAGGGTAAATGTACCTTCCAGCTGACTTTCCCTCAATACTTTGTGTATGCATGGGTTTGAATGTGGTTTACGAAGACACAAATGTATATAATGGCGTGTATAATGATGTGTATGACAATGTAAACATGGTTTACAACATAAACCACATGCCACATGTGTCTGTAAAAGTGTGAGTGATAAAAACTCAATAAAGAGTCTAAACATGGTCAGGTATTTATTTTTATTTTTCTTTACTGTCTGCAGTAATGAAGCTGGCGACTTACAAGAGAAAGGATGTAACGACTGGCCAGCAGAGGGGGCCCTTTTCCCGTGAACTTTGACATTTGCCCCCTCTGCTTCCTGGTTCATGACTTCCTGTTTGCTAGCTATAAAAGCGCAGGCTAGCAAACAGGAAGTCGTGAAGTGTCTGGTTTGCCCATGTTGGTTTGTCTTGTTCTTGTCCCTGTTTTTGCCTTGTCTTGCCTGTTTTTGCCATTGCCTGTTGTTGCCATTGCCTGTTTTTGCCATTGCCTGTTTTTGCCTTGCCTTGTTGGTTTTTGACTTTGGACTGCTATCTGGTTTTGTGATTGTTTTCTGCCTGCCCTGACCCCTGCCTCGTTTTTGGACTTCGATTGAGGATTATCCCTTGTATACCTGTTTGCCTGTGTTTTTGACCCTGCCTGTCCCTGACCATGCCTCGCTTTAATAAAAGCTTGAAACCCCTGCACATGGGTCCAGCTCTCATTCCCCAGGACACCCAGCATGTTACAAAGGATGATCGATACAAAAAAGTGGCTAACACATTGTAAGGCAGCTGGCACCAGTTTGTCTATGGAAATGCATCGTAAAACAACAAAGTTTATCAGGTGTTGATACCCAGGGGGTGACCTTAAGTTGACACCTTTCAATCTCCTTTCTTCCCCCTTCTGCATCTTTTTCTAAGTTCTGATCACAGGACATTTACTGAGCATGTTAAGTTATGTTGTAACTTGTGAAGTTGACTATGGGATGGAATATATCAGAGGGTTAAAACTTAGGGGACAATCTACTCTCTTGGTATGGGTGTGACTTTCACTATCTCAGCAGGTGCTCTTCAGGCCACAAGAAACTGGTCACCCCAACCCCAAACTGCCCATGGGTAGTGTTTTGTAACCAGAACTTCCCACACAATGGCTGTGTCCTTAAGGTCTCAGGAAAGTTTCTGTAACCAGAACTTCCCACACAGAACCATGTGTTTCATTTACCAGGTATGATTTACATTTTGTTTCTTTACTTTTGCATTCTGTTGATCATTTATTCTAAATTGATTTTCTTGATCTATTTGAAGTTTTTCAGAAATTGCTATTTCCAGTAGATTAGAAGGAGTCTGATGTTACAGTAAAATCAAATGTCAGGATAAGATCGTACTGAGAATTGTAGCTTGAATGGAGCATGGAGCACATCCACCATCACCTGACTTACAAGTTGCATGATCGTGACTAAGAGAATTATTATTAAACAAGAGCAAGCATGGAGCGGATTAGTTTACCTGGCAACCTCTGACTAAGATCAGCCTGACAGTTTTGTGTCCCTGAGATCCACTTATATCAGTACAACATGAGACTCTGTCTCATGTAAAGAATGTAAAGAATACCTAAAAGTATGATATCTTCTAAATAATCAAGCCCTAAATTATGATCAACAAATGCCTTGAAACAACTTATCAAATATAAATTGGAGTCAGATTAGAATTAAGCTTATAGTTGATAAAGCCAAATTGTAATCAATTACGTAAAATATTGTAAAAGTACTGAATAAGACAGAACACATGAGATACTTTCACCCACACCATTGGATTCCGTCGTTGGGCCAATGAGTGGTCTTTACAATATATATATATATATATATATATATATATAAACATATATATATTATCCAGTACACTACATTTCCTCCCCTCTAAATAAGGAAGTCATTGGTATCTGGTAAAGTATGTGTAGATGGGACACTCACTGGAACACTTTTCAGACAAACATTTGAGCATCTCAGCTTATCAATATGCTGTCTCCAGAGGATGTCGGGATCAACCTCCACTGTATAAGAGAGCAGATCTGTTGTTTCTTTGACTCTTTTTTTACTTTGCAGGTATCCACTTGTGATCTCCTCCGTAATCCCTAGCAAACACACTATCTCCAACTTCCAATTCGCATGTTTTTCCTCCTTGCGATTGTTTCAGTTGTTTCAACAAATTCTTTTTAGATTTGGTTTCAACAAATCCAGCCTAGGGTGTAAAGTTCTTCCCAGGAACTGGCAGGGGTTCAATTCATGGTAGCATGGGCTGTGTTTTTATACACAAACAGGAAATTTTGCAATTTTTGATTTAGTGTTATTTTTTAATTTGTTATGGCTCATTCTTTAAGCTTTGCACAAATTTCTCTAAGCCATTTGTAGCAGGGTGTTATGGCACGGAGGTCATATGCTTGATCCCATTGTTCTTTAGGAAGATTTGAAACTCTGCAGATACAAAGTCCTCTCACCACTGTCAAAGTTTGAGAAGCAGATGTAGCGGTCATTTTAAAACACTTCAGGACACTTTGAACATGCATCAACAGCAACAAGAAATATAGTGCCTATGAAGGGTCCTGCAAAATCAACATGTATCCTTTGCCATGGCCATTCCCAAGGGTGTACTATGACTGCTTTTGGCATCTTTTGAATATACTGGCATCCTGAGCAATGCATAGCAAGTTGTTCGATTTGCTGATCTATTCCTGGCCACCATACAAAGCTTCTTACACGTGACTTATCTTAACTACTCCTAAGTGTCCAACATGAAGCTCCTCCAAGACTCGAGCAATTTAGGAGCTACAATGACTCTTAAACCTCCATCTAAAAAAACTGTGGGAACTGACTCTTTGCATCTGCATTCCAGCCATTTAGTGTAGCTGTCTATACCTGAGACAATGTGAGATCCCTCCTGGTTACCCTCTGAACCACTTTAAGCAGTAATAGTGGAGCCCTCCAGTTGCGCAAGTGTAAGAACATGTGCTTTCTTTCACTGGCTCTGTGTTAGTAATGTCTGATGGCAGGCACAAAAGACCATCTGCATTTGCATGTCTATGCATTTTTTTTAATTCAATCCGGTATCTGTGTCCTCCTAGGAACAAAGCCTAGCAGGAACAAAGCCAACATCTGTGCTGCAGCTGTCAGTGGAACTCCCTTTTTCGGATTTAATATGGAAACCAGAGGCAGATGGTCAGTGACCAAGGAAAACTTGTTCCTATCAATCCCACTGATTGAATCATTTAACCCCCCAGACCAAGCCCAGTGCCTCCCCATCAATCTGAGTATAGTTACACTCTGCAGAGCTGAGAGAACAAGAAGCAAAGGTTATAAGTTGTTTGGTCCCATCACTCATCACATGGGACAACACCACATCGATGCCATATGGTGAGGTCTCACATGCCACTTTTAATGGTTTTTGGGGGCCAAAATGATTCAATACTGTGTCTGACATCACTAGTCGCTTTGCTTCCTGTACACTGCCTTGTCCACAAGCATTTCTTTCCTGCTTGCAACAGGGCATTAAGGGAATGTAGAACAGAAAATTTTTTATATCCTGAAGGCGATCACGCAGTTTGCCACATGACTGGTGTGACCTGTTTGTTAGAATTTAAAAAAACTGTTACACTTCTCAGAACACTCACCAGGTGGCAGATCGACTTGTTTTAAGCCTCGATGCACTGGATCTAAAATAACAGGGGAACGTGTAGTTTTGGATTTGTATAGGTAAATGTTTATTATTTGTAAACTTTATTATTTTAGAAAGATTAATGATTTGTTGCATTTATTGGTAACATTATGTATCATTATATTATGTTAATTATACATAATATTACCAATTTATTGTTAATTTATAAAATTATGTATAATTTGTTCTGAAAAAGTGGTGTTTGTTTTTTTCAAAGTTATCTCTAATATACTGGCCAGATCTGGCCCAGTTGTTGTTGCCATCATGTGTGCTATCCCCACACATGAACTTTCAGAGGGTGTTTTGGTTTTGGCTTGGAGACCCGTCTTCCTGCGTTCTATCAGTGATCTAAAGAAACTGTTGTTTCATCAGTAAAGATAATGTTGTGATACATCTCCTTGTTAATCCATTTTTTCATCCAATTCATATCTTTGTTTACGTCTCTAATCATGGATAATGCCGGGTTTTCATTTATTTCCATTCTATTCTTTGCCTGATTCTCCGATTCATCGCTCACTGATGTTTACTCCATTTTCAGGCAACAGCAGTTCTTTCACAGAACATGAAGTGAGTTCATAATTTTGGCCGGTAATGTTGTCAATGGTTGTAATAATGTCACTAAAATTAAGAGAGAAAACTGCAACAGAATAATGCCCATAACAATTTCAGAAATCAATAAAATTGAATATTGAATATGTTTGTGTAAGCACTGTTTTCCCGCAGACCCATTGCTATTACAAAATGCTTATGATTTGTTTTAAGTTTGGAGTTTTGCGTTTATATTGTTTATACTACATATACATTTATGTCACCCTACAGTAAGACATTAATTCAAAGCTCTGCTCTTTCAAAAAGCCACCCATTCACACCTCTCCCCATCCCCCGTGAACTCAGAGCTGGAATCTGTTTTAAAAGCCTGTAGCTTACTGGCATGGTCAGATTTAAAACATTTCAGACAGTTTAATGTTCATTAATTAATTGTGAAAAGTTTGACAATAAAAAGCGGCAGATCGAGTACAGGCGGTGTGCTGTGATGGACTGTAGGCTACAGTTTTCTGTATCTTGGATGTGGAACGTGGTCTTTAAGAATTCTGTGTGTTTAAATAACAACACTGGAATGACTCGATCCTGACGCAATGTTGCGCCACATGTTCTCTACAGCTGCGGAATCAGTGATTGTGACACGACTGCCGCCCAATGGTCTTGCCGCGCCAATGCCGCTTGCCTGAAATGCAAGATCCTGATATCTTTCTTGCCAATTTTTAATGGCCAGATCTGTAGGCCATTTGCATCAATTTGATGTCCACAGTATGTGGTGCTGCTTTTAAAGAACTCACATTTGTCATGTCTAGCACGTAGTCCGAAATCTTCCAGTCTCTACAAAACATGTGCCAAGTTCTCCAAAAGCCTACTGTCATTTTTACCTACTTTCGCAACCAGTCATGGCCCCAAAGTGCCCCTCTCTCAGCTATGTACACAGATCCAATTTACTCAGCTGATCATTGTACTCAATGGGAACAGACATTACCCCACCGGTGTATGTTTTTAGTTTAACAGGTGCAAAACAGTGCAACTGCGCAAAGATGGCTGGTTATATTGGAAAACTTTGCACAGTTGCAATGTCATCCCCATTGCTTTGCTTCTCTTCCTACTTTTCTTAGAAAAAAATGCTCAGTCCGAAAAATACTAGGAGATTCTAGGACTAGGTGATTCACTGTCTATCATGTCTGTGTAAACCTTGTCACCAACTGTTGTGTTTAGAGTCTAAAACACGGGTGGGCATTTCTTCTTATTTTCTTTACTGAACTGATTAAAACACTAACTCAGTATTATCCAATACACCACAAAGGTGAATTGTGGTCTATTGGTGCATTGTGGTGTATTCCATTTGAAAACCAAGGAGATGGTCATGACTCTGCAGACCGGCCTGCCCCCTCACTGGTGAACATCCAGAGAATGGATATTGAGAGAGTGGACTCTTATAAGTACCTGGGTGTTCACCTAAACCACAAACTGGACTGGAGTCACAACACAGACGACAACACAAAACTGTTACCCCTGCCACCTCTGGGGCTTCAGTGTGAAGCAGCCTCAAGTAATGGCTCCTTCCAGTGTTTGCCAAGGCATGGTGTGAATGCCACCTTTACAAAAGTCAATAGAAAAATTAGATCAGAGCTTCCCTGCAGGACGTCCTTCACAGGGCACTAATCAATGCACTCAATGTTCACTAGGCCAGTGTTGAGAGGCCGGTAGGGTAAAAGACTTTAAAGCATCACCATTGTATATCAAAAATCTGTAAAGCATGGCCACATGTGTGCCAATAGATCCTGAACACAGTAGAACTAGGCTCCAAAATCCAGTTCAAGACCATTACAGTGGTGGCTCAAAACCAAGGGGATTTTACCAAGAGGAAATCCTTCCCATCAGTTCAAGGTTATGTGGCACTTCCTGAAACAATTATTAGGTTTCTTATTAGGGCCAGAGTACTAGGAGTTTGTTGTCGCTGTGTTACAGTAACAAACGATGCATCCCTTACTGGTCGGGGTGCATTCATTACTGGCCACCCAGCCCAGGGTCTATGGAGTGGTCGCCAGCTTTCTTGGCATATCAACTGTCTGGAGATGCTGGCAGTAATACTCTCCATGCTCTCAGACATTATCTTTCAGACCTGAGAGCTCACCATGTGCTGGTCACCTATATCAATCACCAAGGAGGTCTGTGATCACACCCTCTTTACAAATTAGCACACCATATCCTTGTGTGGTCCAAGGGAGAACTCCTCTTTCTGAAAGCAGTTCTTAACCCACAGATGTGTCAATGTGGGGGCAGACATCCTGTCCAGGAAATGGCTGAGGCCGGGGAATGTATTCATCACCCCGAGGTGGTGAAGAAGATATGGAGAATATCTGGGAAAGTAAACCTCTTTGCCTCTCTCAATGTACTCTCTGGTTCTCTCTAGTTCATCCAGCTTCCCTGGGACTGGATGCAATGGCACACACATGGCTGAGGCTACGTCAGTTTGCCTTTCCCCCAATTGCTCTGCTCCTGGGGTTCTGGAAAAGATACAGCAGAACATTGTTTCTGTGCTCTTAGTAGCCCCATTCTGGTCGACTTAAATATGGTTCTCAGATCTGATAGATCTACTAAACGGTTCTCAGTGGGAGATTCCCATCAGGAGACCCTTTCTTTCTCAGACGGGGGGTGCCATCTTAAACCCCCGACCAGAACTGTGGAAGATGTGGGTATGGCCCCTGAAGGGGCACAACTCATAGCTTCTTGTCTCTTAACCAAGTTTGTGAAGACCACTTTGCAATCCAGAGCTATCTAAGGAAACTTTATTCCCTATTGAGCCCATAGAGTATATTTTTGATCATCTTCTATTGATCAAAACTGCATTTCTGTTGGCCATCACTTCTCTGAGGACAGTGGATGACCTTCAGGCCCTTTTATTGGCACCTACTTATGTAGACTATGTGCCAGGTTATACTCAAGACAGGGTAATGTTTCTAAGATACCTTCTGCTGTACTATGGCAAGTCGTGCTTTAGGCCTTTTGTCCTCCTCCTTTTAGGGGCATGACCAGGAGAAGCTTAATCATGTGTTCAGTGCGAACACTAGTTCTGCTTTGTCTGCTTTGGAAACCCTATGCACGGTCTTCCCACTACAAAACAGATGCTGAGCCGTTGGATTTCCACATCTCATATAAATCCTCATATAAATTGAAGTGCACTTCAAAAGTATTAATATAACACAACATGTAACATACAAGTGCAGTTCAACAAAATAATTAAGTAAACACAACATATACAGACAGACAGTGGGGTATATATTTTGCACAGTGGGCAAGTGTAGTTAATTATGAGGTTACTGGGGTGCAATGGTACAAAGTGCAACATAGTAATGTGCAGGTGCAAAATAGCAGCATGGAGATATATGAATGTAAACTTGTATGTTCTTGTGCATGTAAAGAGCATGAGCACGTTGTTGGGCAGTGAATGTGTGCCTCAGGACCCTGGTGAACTGGACATATTGGACTGGTCATATACTACTGAAACTACTTATTTTTTTGAGTGGGTTTGTTAAAAAAAAACAAATAAATTTTTCTTGTTACTGTCTTTGCATGTGTAACAGCCTCTCATCGGTTTGCACTGTAAAGTCTCAATGTTTACAGTCTGGAAATGTACAGATTTGACTTGCTGG
This sequence comes from Yasuhikotakia modesta, assembly GCA_036877545.1. Classification (NCBI taxonomy): domain Eukaryota; kingdom Metazoa; phylum Chordata; class Actinopteri; order Cypriniformes; family Botiidae; genus Yasuhikotakia; species Yasuhikotakia modesta. Next base: position 20,422 of record JBAJNP010003398.1, read on the forward strand.
GTGGCATATGTAATAGATCTGGGCGTTTCCACTACTGTAAAGACAGCATAAGCTGCGCTGTTGAAACAGAAGCGTCCTGGTCTGTATAAGATGGCTTCTGGGTCCTGAAGGATTCTTCGATCCTCACACACAAATTGTTTGATTTGCATGTTTTTTTTTTTATTCGTTTATTCACATAATTATTTATAATCATTTAAAAATCATTATAACTCACATAATTCATCATTGATTATTTTAATCATTATCATTATACCATTTAAGTATTTTATCATATTATCATTTATTTATTTTTTTTTATATATTTTTACATTCTGTATTTCTTATTACTTTTCTTGCTTATGGTTTTTCATTATTGTTCACTCTCATGATTGTTCATTAATTGTTTAGTCTGTATAAACTCTGATAAGAGGGATGTTTATGGAAACCCAAGGTTTTATAAGATGTCATTGTAAGTTTGTAAGTTGTCATGTACCAGTTTGATATATTATTGTGGGCTGAAATGTGATCTTTAGACGAAGTGTGAACATACGCAACTAAGACAGTTCAATAATCTCTGTTCTTATACCATCATCACTTTGTCTCCCGCTTCTCTGGCTTTTATCAGTCAACTTCTTGACTGATAGAAGACTGTTTAACACTCGTTTTGGGTATTTTAGATGCCAGACAAGACTTGCGGTTAACAGGGTTTGGGTATAGACAGCTCTGCTGACAAGTTGTTCTGTTACCGGAAGAACTGATATATCTAGCAGGATCTAGGAGGCATTCTCATAGCAATTTGGCACAACATATCGTTCCCTTCAGGGAATTAGTTGTACATATGTAACCTGAGATGTTTTTCATGATAATTGCTATTAACACACACAAATTCTTATAAACTGATTTGGGTTTCCACTTGATGTCTAATATAAAGTCTTGTTACCAAAGCAAAAAGCCAGTACAGTAGCATTGCAATATACAGTGACATTCAAACAATGTCTTACTGTCATGAAGCCATCCAGCAGGCCTGAGTCAGGTTTAGGGGGGGCTTGCAGACGCTCCATGGACCATTTCTCAATGATGGAGGAGACCTGGCTATTCTCAGTGTTTAAAATACGAAATCCTGTCATGTTCACACCACTGTATCGATAGGGCTCCACATCCAATGCAAAGAGATCCTAGAAATATAAAAAATATAGTTGACTGAAAAAACAGAAATAATTAAACTTTTTACTATATAATAAAAGTAAATATTGGTATTAAATATATATGAACACAAACATTAAGTGTTACAATAGCTATACAACATGACAAAAATAAAAGCAGGCATCTGTCCACTTTGGATAACTCCTTTACTAATTTCAGTTCCCTTTCCCTGTGTATTAGCACCAGGGTCAGCATTTAAGTTAGCATGCCAAAGGCGAAGGGAAAGAGAAGGGGCTCAGTAGAGCAATTCAGACAGTGTTCCTCCCAGTCTGTGTTTTATTACAGGTGGGGAGAAGAGTGTTTGTTTAGGAGTGCTCTTGAGGGGGCTGACTGTCTGCTTTATGAACAGCTTTCTTTGCGGGTGCTTGCTTCAGGCAGGCTCTTTGAAAAGAAAGCCCTTGTTAGCATTCCTCATGTTCATGTGCTTCACATGCTGGTCCTGCTTTTGCTGAGGTTCGCAGTTAGACTTCATGGGAAATGGGAACATAAATGAGCAACGTGGCAACGTGGTGGGGCTTAGCGAGAATGGTTATAAGGCAGTGCCCCATGTTGAACAGATGCTTGCGAGCTATCTGTCACCCAATACAGCGCTGTCCTTGAAGGCTCCGTTTTGGCCCATGATCAAGGTCACGAGACGATGTATCCGTGCATTAGATATGTGGAGGAAACCCTGCTTCCACTCTCAGGGCCCAAAGTTTGGAAATCATATTATGCTAGCAACAGATGCGTTCCACACTGGTTAGGGGCGGTCATGAGTGGCTGTCGAAAGAGCACCATCTTACCTGGCACATCAATTGGAGGGTCCCCTTGAGGGTGTGGCCCCTGAGGGGGTGCAACTCATAGCTTCCGGTCACTCAATCGAGGTTGTCAAGACCATTTTGCAATCCAGAGCTCCTTCCATGAGGAAACTGTATTGGACCCAGTCAACTGCCTGCCTGCCTGGTTTGTACAGTGCTGGAGTTCCTGCAGGTGTGCTTTTCTACTTGGTTGGCCTACTCCACCTAAAGGTTTATGTGGCAGTGCTTTCTGCTTACCACATCCCTATGTGGCTGTTTTTTGGGTAGACATCCCCTTGTTACACATATCCTCTGTGGTGCGCTGAAGCTGTGTTCCCGTGTGGGTTGGCCATAGTGTTAGGGACTTTATGTGCTTCTCCTTTTGAGCCTATTCAAGAGACCACACAAGTCACTGGAGTGACTTAGGGCACATAGTTATAGACCACATGTTAGTCACTGGTTTGTCGATGCCATTCGCATCTTCTATGAAGCCTCTGGACTCCCCCCTCCTCTGGGGACCAGAGCACACTCCACCAGAGGTATGGTGGTCTCTCGGAGGTTGGCATCTCGTTCCCATAGCATTTTGACGCAGCTCGAGTTCCTGAAAGGGAGCATGTCAGGTTATGAATGTAGCCCTGGTGCCCTGAAGGGAGCGAGATGCTGCATCTTGAGGCTATACCATAGGCACCACCCACCTGCACTCACTTCATTCAGGATCGAAGCTAACCCAAGCTGCGCAAATCACATGCTTTTATAGTTTCCTGGTCATGATGCCAGTCCGTCTGTGACCCACGCCCAATTAGACACACCTGTATTAGAGTACATTAAAGCTGATAGCATTCCCATAGCTTTTCAACACAGTGTCTCATTTCCTTCAGAGTCATGGAAGTATACGTAACCTGTATATATTAGTATTATGTGTAAAGCTGTGTTAAAGCAATGTAACATTGTAAAAAGTGCTATATAAATAAAATAAAACTGAATTGAATTATATTTTATTAGACCTGCTTCCTGTAACTGTAACCAAAAAAGAACTGTCAATTGCTATGCAGCAATCCAACTAGCAGTCCTCACATTAAGTGCATTAGGCTCTTAACTTGTTTCATATTAGCATGCTACTAAGATAAAAACATAGTTCTTGTCCCAAACTCAGTCTCTGTGACTGACTGTGGCTTCCTCTACTGGCCGCAAGTGGGATCCCTCACCTGAGTATTAATGGACTCCATCTTCCATCAGCCCCGTATCTGGTCACGCCTTTCCCAGCTGGTGGCAATTTTTTTAACTAGCGCCATGCTATTTAAACCTTACACAAACTAAGATTCATTGCAAAGTCTAGTTTTGCCCTTCACTTCCCTTGGTTTTGCGTTTTCATTATGTTTTGATCTCTTGGTATTACCTGGAATGCTTACTGTTTTGTAATTGTTCTCTGCCTGCCTTTATGACTCTGCCTGATCTCTGGTTTTTGGATTATATGCTGCCTGCCCCAACCACTGCCTGGCATTCTGATTACACTCTTGTCTTGCCCTTGTTATACCTGGTTACTGACCTCTGCCTGTTTGAGTTTGCAAATGGATCTTAACCTGTCTGAGACTCTGTTACAGAAGACTTTACCACCTAAAGATCCAGCAGCCATGTACCAGCTGAGCATGGAGCTTAGCCATCAAACTCTGAGACTTGAGGCACAGCAACAACAACTTCCACATCTCACTTCAGTCACTGAGGAGTTAGCGAAGGCCCTGCACAAGGTAATGTAAACTGTTTCTGTTGGCACTTCAGGTCCTGATCCGCGCCTAGCATTTCCAAACAAGTTGTACTTGTTTGGCACTCCTTGGAAATGCAGAGGATTCTTGATTCAGTGTTCATCGTTTGTGGAACAGCAACCCTCACAGTACCCCAAAGAACAAAGCCGAATATTTTTTTCTTTTCTTTTCTTTTTTTGCCTTAAAAAAAACGCTCAGAAATCTCTGGATCAGCTCATTGTGATCTATCAATATGCTTCAAGAACCTCCTGAGAGTCAGAGCCCCACAGTTTGTAGTCAACTGCCTGGTTGGTACAATGCTGGAGTTCCTGCAGGTGCGTTTGTTCCTCCTCGAGTTCCTTCTCCTGCTGGTAGCTGTTGAACTAAAGATTTTAGACATCTGTATCACAAGACAGGCCTTGGTAGATTCCATTGAACACTTTGTTGAAGAGCACCACTTACCTCTGGCTGTTGCTCCTCTCCCCCAGGCAGCTGCTACAAAGATTTCTGGGCTTCTCAAATTTCTATAGACGCTTATTCGAGGTCTAAGTGCTGTGGTGGCTCCTCTCACCAGCATGGTCAAAAGGGGCATATCTTGTCTAAGTTGGAGTAAGGAGACTGGGCAGGCATTCCACAAGCTCAAGAGGCACTTTACTACTGTACCCATTTTACACCACCCCGACCCTGAAAAGGAGTTTGTCATGGAAGTGGATGTTTCCAGCACAGGAATTGGGGCCGTCTTGTCTCAACAGCATGGTAATCCCCATGCTGTTGAGCACGAAACTGTACCCATGTGCATTTCATTCCCATCAATTGCACCCAGCTGAACGGAGTTATGATGTTGGCAACCGTGAGCTGCCTGCTATAAAGACAGCTTTCGAGGAGTGGCGATACTAGTTAGAAGGTTCTAAGTACCCATTCACAGTTCTAACTGACCATCGAAACCTTGAGTATCTCAAGGCAGCTAAAAAAACGTAACCATCGCCAGGCCCATTGGTCCAATTCACAGTTACATACCATCCTAGGTCCCAAAACACTAAAGCTGACGCACCACACAAGGCAGATCACCCAGAATCAAGTACTGAGAACATAATTCCCTCTTACCTTGTGGTCTCTCCTATTCAGTGGGACCTAATGATAGAGATCGAAGCAGCTCAACAAGAAGAGCCAGCTCCACCCGAATGTCCCCAAGGGCTCACCTACGTACCTCAAGCTTATGAACCAGGGAGATTCAACAGGTGCATTCCCTCCCTAACTCTGGGCATCCCGGCATAACCACCACCAGCCACCTGCTGGATAATCGATTTTGGTGGCCTAACATGCAATAGGACACTATCCATTTCATTAAAGACTGTCCAGTATGTAACTCTTTTGAATCACCTCATCATACTCTGGCAGGCCTACCTTGCTTTTTACTCATTGCTCATGGTCCCACATAGCCATTGATTTCATAACCGAGCTCCCTCCATCTCAGAGCAACACTGCTATGCTCTTCATCATAGACCACTTCTCCAAGTGGTGTCGTCTGATTTCCATGCCCAAACTACCCTCTGCTCTGGAGATGGCGGAAAGTCTTTGTGAGAGGGTGTGCCAGTACTATGGTCTACCTGATGACATTGTCTCCGGCCTCCCGGGTATGGTCAGCCTTTTGTAAACCCTTGAATATTAATGTAAGCCAGTCTAACGGAATAATAATGTGGTCTAACGGCCAGGTGGAATGTTTGAACCAAGAACTTTTCTCAGAATCAGATTTCTCAGATCCTACTGCAGTTCCCACCAGGAGGACTGGAGCCGTTTCCTCATGTGGGACGAATATGCCCAAAACTCCCTCAGAAAGCCAGCTACCAACATGACCCCCTTCTAGGATATCCTGGGATACCAACCTCCACTGTTCCCATGGTTGGACAAGCCCTTGGACCTGCCAGCCATTAATGCCTGGATGCGCCATAGTGAGAAGACGTGGAACACTGCTCACGTACATCTGCAAAAAGTCGTCTGCCAAACCACAGAACAGGCGAATCGCAGACGCTCCTAACAACCCCTTTATGCTTCTGGACTGTGGGTTTGGCTATCCACCCAAGACCTCTGGCTGTGAACCATTTTGTGATTGTTGCCTTTGTGACTCTGCCTGGTCTCTGGTTTTTGGATTATATGCTGCCTGCCCCAACTGGTATTCTGATTACACTCTTGTCTTGCCCTAGTTATACCTGTTTGCTGTTGCTGACCTCTGCCTGTCTGACTATGTTTTCAATAAAAGTTTGCAAATGGATCTTAACCTGTCTGAGACTCTGTTACAGTTCTAAACATATTTCCTAATAGAAATGAAAAGAATATATCTGCAAGTTTTGACAACAAATAAAATTAAACTCACTAATATTGAAGATAAAAAGAGAGATGAGGAACTAAAACAGCCATTTGCCATAAAAATTATGTCAACCTTAGAGCTGAAAACAGAAAACTACCAGCATCTGAATTAGTGATGGGTCGTTCTTAAACGATTCGTTCATTTTGAACAAATCTTAAATGTGACTCGAGAAGAACAGGTCATCTCGGGGATTGATTTGTTCAGTCGCGCATGCGCATATTGCGCAACACCCTATAGATCTTGTTAGTTCACCTGTTTTGAGTCTTCACATTTTTCGAGTCATTCGTTCATCACATGACAGCCCCTTAAGCTTAACCTATGCAGCATGAGCCAGAAAAAGAATTGATTATTTAATCTTTCGAGTCTTTTGAGTGGTTCGTTCATCACGTGACAGCCCCTAAGTCTAACAGTAGCAGTAGATGTTTATAGATGTAGCAGTATAGCAGTAGATGTTTGGGAAGTAAAATGTAACATTTTAATTATATTTTGCTAAAATGAACGAAATGACTCAAAAAAAGATTTGTTCATTTTGCTGAAAGAGACTCAAAGATCCGAGTCAGTAAAATGATCCGAACTACCAATCACTAATGAATAAAAGCAAAATTTCCACCATTCCTAAAAAGGGATTTTTAAACTGGTATACAAATAATTGTACATTACAGTATATATACATTCATAAATAACTTACCAGGGTAGTAAAAATGTAGTGGTAATACTCTGTCATCATTCCCATGGCGAGAGCCTAAAAAGAAATTGAAAACCTTAAATTAAAACATTTTTAGACAAAAGAATAGCAATTTATGACTAAGTTAATGGAGATTGTTTATATGTTTATGGTTCATAAAAGGTTTTTATGCTTATAGACCGTTAAATGAATTCATAACGCTACAGGAATTCACTGCATGTTAATATAATGGGTAGCGAAAAGCAGGAGTTGTATTTACAGTAGAGCAAATAAACTCAGTGTTGTTTTAATTTCCTGCAAGAGGTGTAGTGTTTGAAAGAAGAGCAACTTATTGGGAATTTATTTGCACAATGCCTGATTGTCTTTGTAATGAGTACTGAGCACTAAGTTCCCACGGCAACCCAACTATACATTCACAGGCATCTTCTTAGACTGACATACAACTGAATTCATAACAATAATTAATTTGCTGACCAAGCTGTTGTGTTACTAAACGTTGGAATAACATCATCAACAAGTGTCAGCCTGTTGCATGGATCTATTTGGTGTGCACTTTAGGGTGATGTAAACCATAGATTAGGCAGCACCATGAAAGTGTGCCTAACAACAGCTTAATAACTACATAACCAATATACAGTAGTATTAGCGTGTAAGCTACATGTGCCCAGTGTTGGATATTGATGGCAATGAATGTTTAACATTGTTCATGCAGAGAAATATCAGAGATATATAAGTTGTATTATCATACCGGAGGTGATTCTGAGCTACACAGATCTGTGCTGTAAGCACTCAGGCTTAACTAGAAGAATTATAAATTACTCATTATTAGTACCTTCAACCTGGAGAGGCTGATTAGAATGAATCAGTAATTACATAGCACTGTTAATAACAGGTGGTATTTGGGCCAGGTGGAAAGGGGTGCCTCCAGAAAATATCTCCAGCATGATGTTGGGTTTTTTGTAAATTTCAACTCAAAATTAGAATCAATTAAATAATCTATAGACAGATTATGGTGAGAAATTTCTGTTAAGGTTCAAGGATAACTATTTCATAAAAGCACTTTTACAAAACTATTTATCTGAAAAAACGTCATTTTACAAGTATGCTTTTCTTTGTCAAAGCTCGTTCCTGATCTGTGTTTAAAAATGTAATATCTATATAATGGGCTATATTGGCTGTTGACGGTGTGGTTCAACACCTCTCAACCCATAAGATTTTAAATTATGTCTGTTCTTAAGACAAAACTATTGTATAACTAGAAATGCCTGAATCATAGCATGTGGAATGCTTGTATGGCATGGTGCTTTTCTGTTAATTCTGAAGCATAAATAAAGTTACTAGTATAGAAGTATACATATGCCAACAACGTCAATTTTGTGTTTCACACAACAAAAGACAACATATAGATAAAGACATGAGGGCGAGTAAATAATTATACATTTCTACAAGAACTGTTAGAAGTTAAGAACTGTGCTTAGTTGTTGTCTCTGGTCAATCACAACATTAGGTGCTATTTTCCTCCAGACTCATTAGCTGCATGAAATGTACAAACTGCCAGTTGAAAATATTTCCAACTGCTAGTTACAATTATTTCACAACCTCTTGTGAACATCAGATCAAAGTTTCATCTCATTTTGTATATTGAAATGTGTGAAACATATTATGACTGCCATCTGAAGTGAAGTTAATTATAAAATTCAGTCTTGTATGGAACATATAGCAGGAAATTATAGAATAATATCCATTTTATTATTTAATTGGAGGAAAATTATTTCTGTTAAAGGAGACGTAAAAAATCGTCAAAATCTGTTTTTTTCTTGTCTTTTCAGAAAATGGCAGTATATTCACTTTCAAGAACATTTCAAGTTCCAGATATTTTGAAACACCCTATTGTATATAAATTTATGTTTTAAAAATGTGTGCCAGAAAATGGGACGATCTGGAAAAGGGATACTTATGATGTCATATGTATCTCACACCTTTCAAAAATAATTTGCATACATACTCCCTCCCACCCCTGCTACAGTTATTGCAGTGGTAACATTGTGAAATTCAAAGGCAAACTGGCTCAGGGGTGGGAGATGTACTTTCCTCAACATTCTCAGAGTGGTACAGGCGCTGTTGTGCTTTCTTTGTTACGGAACTGATGTTGAGTAACCAGGTGAGGTTACACACCCTTGACAATCTCCACAGAGGAACTGACAATGTTCAACAGAGCAAAGAGTCAAAGAGTCTCTTTGTGCTCTTCTGTTGACACAAACCATCTCCATCTCTTTAGTCTATGCTCTGAGACAGGACGTTGGCTTTACACCAGTCAGTGAACAGTGAACTAAAGACTTGGGTAATTCAACAGCTATATTTAACACTGAGGCTGTTGGGTCTGTCTGGATCAAGCTTTGCCAGGTTGATATGTGTACACAAACAAAGAATTAAAATTAGATTCTAAGCATCTCTAGATCGTTATGGACTTACTGAATATTTAATCAATTAAATACCTCAGTACACCAAGAGATAGGTGCTTTGGTGGTTAGGCTTTTACAGAAATGGAAGCTCTGGTAGAAATATTGCCAGGAAGACCTTATCACTTTAAATCATTTATTACCCATAAACCTAATCATATTGTAGGTTTCTAAGTTCTGAGTATAAGGGCTGTTTTTACTTACAGTTCATGTGCTTTCTGTACCCATCCTCAGGAAAAAATATTAATATTTTTAGAGACTTTTAGAGATATTTTAGGTGTCATTATAAACAATGAATTGTCAAAGCAAGATCTCCTCCTACTGGTTTCTATGCCTGCAACTTCCTGTGGCTCCTAATACACATTTGTAAATTATTATGATTCAAAGCTCTTGCTAGTCAAACTCTTTGTGCTGATCCCATGAGCACCATGTTTAATATTAGAGGTTATTATATTATTGCTTTCAATGGTATTTCTCCCTGTTACAATCTTAATGAATAGATAAGAGAACCTGTGTAATCTTAGATTCTGGAACAACCTTCCATAATTACATTACCGAATTGTCCACCACATTTGAACTATTTACAGATGTTGCTCCTTTTATGTTTTTTTTTTTTAAAGACAATGATTCACTGAAAAATTGCCAGATCAATTCTGTAGCCTAAATTCCATTTTCTCTCTCCTGTAGTTATATCCCATTCTAGTAGCTAGCAATCCCTGGGGATCAGATAGGTCTCATAAATGCATCATGCATCACACCAAATGCTCTAACTGCTCTAACTAAATGCTCTAACTAAATTGCTCTAAATGCTCTAACTAAATTGCTCTAAATGCTCTAACTAAATTGCTGGTGCACTCTCTTATTTTTTATTTTTCATCCAGGTCACAAAAACATAAACAATTTAATCCTTGAGTAATCCAGAGCAAGGCAGGCAAAACAAGAAAAACACGAAACATGCAGCAGAACAGAACATCACAGTTTGAGCAAAGACCAACAAATGAGCATTAACATTAACAGAGCGACGTGTGACAGAGGACTGAAGCAATTCAGGAGGGAGGGCGGAGTCACACCAAGTCAGCAGGACGAGGCATAGCTGGAGAAGTATAATTCAGAGGAGAAGAGCCAATGGAGAGTGACAGCCCTGCAGCTCAGCCACCGCACAGGAGATGGGCTGAGGGTGAGCACAGGGATGGTCAGGATCCAGAGGCTATTTGGCTGGAATTTCCTGGCAAGAGCTTACAGACATGGAGGGGAGGGGGGATAGGAAAACATCACAAGATACATAGTCCAGGTTACAAAAAGTCATGGTCCAGTGCTTGCTCACCTTCAGTACCTGTGCAGTGTCTCATCCGTGTTTTCACCATTGGCACACTCACCTGGTCTCCCGCTACTGGCTCAGCCTCCGTGATGCCCCTCGGCTCTGTTGCATGCTCGTCCGGTGACTCCTAGGTCGCCAGGTGATCAGACTCTACATCTGATGTGCTTTCACAGTAGCTCTGCATCTGTAAATGCTGGGCTCTGCACTCGTAAAGGCTGGGCACTGGGTCTGGAGTGGGGCAGGCATTTTCCTTAACGTACCCAATGGTTAAAGGCAAAACACGACACCAGCATCCACTCAACATAGGCCACAAAGTTTGCTCGAGGACCTTCCCCCTGCAGTTGCACTTGTGTGGCCAAGTTGAGGCTGGACCGGAAAAACAGACTAAGCGAGAAGTCCCTGCAGTGTGTATGTTCTGCAAGACCTATGAAGTCACTGGTGTGGTCCTCGAGGGTTTGTTCCCCCTGCTCCAAAGAAATTAGTAGGAGGAACACTTCTCCCATGATAACAAAAACACAGACCACAGGAACAAAACAAAACAAAAAAAAACAGAATTATGAGAGAAAATGCACCGTTTACTTTTGCGGTCAGCCTTCTATAATGAGTGTCACATGTTACAAAACACAAGGCAAAATCCAGGTCACGAAAACATAAACAATTTACAGCACCATATAGCACTATATATTACAGACATTTATGATAAACCAAAAAGCTTCTGAAGATCTCGGTTTAAAAATAGAAAGACTAGCCGACTTTCTGTGCAACGGTTCTCTGCAGACAAGCCATGTTTTAGCATTTAACATTTAACAATTTACCAAGTTTTGACCTCGTTTTTGACGTAACATTTTTAGAATTATGTTTATCACCTAATTTGTTTACTATTTTTCTCATGCATTCCAAGACCAGGCATCAATATGACCAATAATCACTTACATTTACATTTAGGCATTTGGACATCACCACCTGTCTGCGACAGTGATGCCTCCCTCCTAGATGTGCTGAACAGCCTATACGTATGGTTTAGAAGAGCAGAATGAAGTGCCAATGAGGAAGACCACCCCTTCTCCCAACGACCAGGTAATGTGCCTTGCCATGGCTGATGTGAGGAAAGCTCTACACAGTTAACCCGCAGAAAGCTGCTGGACCCAACAACATTTCTGGCAAGGTGCTCAGAGGATGTGCTGACCAGCTGGCAGATGTCTTCACCAACATCTTCAACACTTTCTAAGCAGCACAGTCATTCCTACATGCTTCAAGACCACCACCATTTCCCCCTTTTGAGGAAATTCCCAGTGTTCTGCCTCAATGCCTACAATGACTCACACCAATCATCATGAAGTGCTTTGAGTGGCTTGTCATGAAGCATATAAAGACCATGCAGCCTCCATCATTGGACTCACTCCAGTTCGCATATCACCCTAACTGCTCCACCGAAGATGCCATCTCCACCTTCCTACATCTGGCACTCACACACCCAGACAATAAAGACACATGTCCAAATGCTGTTCAGATATTTTAGCTCAGCATTCAACACCATTATGCCACAACACCGGATCTGAAAGCTGAGCCTGTTGAGCCTGAACACCTCCCTCTGCAACTGGATCCTGGACTTCCTCACTGAGAGACCTCAGTCCGGATCAGAAACAGCATCATTATAATAAGCAATGGCGCCCCCCAGGCCTTTGTGCTTAGTCCCCTGCTGTTCACACTGCTGACCCATGACTGTGTAGTAATGCACAGTTCCAACCACATCATCAAGTTCGCTGATGACACATCATGGGTCACATCAGCTAAACTGCTAAACATCAATGACTTCACTGTAGAGATTGTTAGGGGCACCAAAGCTGAGAAAATCATTGAGGTCTCTTTTCCCTTTCATATAGATATATTCCCTGCTACACGTTGCTCCTGCAAAGCTACCAGCATTATGGCTGAGACCACCCAAACCTCACACTCACTCTTCTCCCCTACCTTCTGCAAAGAGGTACAAGCATTCAGGCCCACTCCTCCAGACTAACTGCTGCTATTATTACATATCAATTGCTGCTGTGTTTACAATGTATACGTAGGCTGGGTTTACAATGTATACTTATTTCACATATACAATGTATGCTTATGTAATGTTTACACAGGTGCAACACAGAAGGTGCAACACAGAATACAGGACACAAGAGGGATACAGGGTGAAATATGAAAAAGAAAAACAATACTAAAGTAAAAAAAAGTGCATGGTCCAAGATCAACATACAATCAATATGATTAAATATATAAGCCTTCTTGGTGAGGAAGCCGATGTTCTGCTCCCACTTAAATTCCTGGGTCATGGTGGTTCCCAGGAAGCGGAAGGTCTCAGAGGACACGAGAGTGTCACAGAGGATGACGGGTGGGTGTGGGCTGGGTCCTTCCTGAAACCCACTATCATCTCCACTGTTTTGTCATCTTCTTCACACTTCACTCTTACTAATCTTTGCTACATCCTGCTCCACAGCAGTCACCAGTCACCTATTCATCAACTCTTCAAAGTACTCCTTCCATTTTTCCATCACACTTGTGGCACCTGTCAACACATTTCCATACCTATCTTTAATCACCCTGACCTGCTGCACATCCTTTCCATCTCTATCTCTCTGTTACACCAACCTGTACAAATCCACCTCTTCTTGCTTACTGTCCAACCTAGCATATAAGTCCTCATATGTTCTTTTTTTGGCCATTGCCACCTCTACCTTTACCTTACGCTGCATCTCAGTGTACTCCAGCCTAATCTTAAGTCCTCTCTGTGTTCTTCTCTCCCACTTCTTCTTCCCTGTCATAGTCCCAACATTCAAAGTCCCTACTGTCAGTCCTACACTTTTGCCTTTCCTCTTCTCTCTCTGTCTTCGATCATGCCTTCATCCTTTCCTTCTTTGACTAACAGTAGCCCAATTTCCACCAATACAGTAGACCTGTAGGTCAACAGCACAGTAGGCCATGACTGTTCCGGTATAGAATTTTTGTTTGTGATTTTTCATGTTTAATTTGGCATAAGTTTTACATCGGATGCCCTTCCTGACACAACCTTCTGCATTTATCCACACTTGGGACGGACACAAGAAAATTGTGGTTTGTGCCCTCTTGTGGTTACTTTTATCAGGTGCAAACTTTAAAAGGCCAAATATATTCATAGTGTATTCTTTTTTATTTTGTTTGAAGACCTGTAAAAACAGGGTTTTGTCAGGTTATGTTTAGACAAAATCATCACATTCACTTTAATGTCATTATTATTGATGAGGTCTTCCAGAACACAACCATATGTGTCACTATGCATAGATCTTTTCAGATAAAAATATAAAGATAAAAAACTTAAAAATGTTAGACATTAAATATTTTAAAATGTTAAAGTGTAACAGACTGCCTTAAAGTGTTTGAAAGGCCTTAGACTCCACCAGCGTTCCAGTAAAGACTAGCTGCCTCTGCTCAAGACCGCTATGCTCAATGGTGAGCTCTGTGGACTGTGGAGCATCCTCTTTGCACAGAGTGCTATACCACACTCACACTTGTGCCAGAATTTCAATGGAGCCAGGGGTTAGCTAGTCACAGCACTTGACAGTACTGGCCCTTAATTGAACTCTGTGAAGAGTGTGGGGGTAGAGTGAAGATGCAACTCCAACAGTCTTCTTCTTCTTACAGCTTTTCCCTTTAAGGGTTGCCACAGCGAATCATCACTCTCCACCTATCCCTATCTTCTACATTCTCAACACTTGCATCCACTAGCTTCACATTCTTATTATTTACCTCCATGTACCTCCTCTTTGCCTCCTGCCTGCTCCCACTACTGTCTTTAAACCACATAGCACAGCTGGTCTCATCAATGTCTTGTACATCTTCTCTTTGATATGTTTCTGTTACAAAAAATTCCCCACACTGAACCTGCTCCTCTCATACAGCACTTGTCCTGCACCACATTTTTCACTACTACTTCTGACTTCTTCATACAGTACCACAGCACACCATCTCTTAGCACCCTATCATATGCTTTTTTTAAACACACAGTGCAACTCCTTCTGAGCATCCCTATACTTCTCTACCAAAAATCTCAGAGGAAAAAAATACATCTGTTGTGCTCTTTCTGGGCATGAAGCCAGACTGATGCTTACTATTTTCCAATACGTTCCTTAACCTAGCTTCCACTACTCTTTCCCATAGTTTAATTGTATGGCTCATCAACGTTATCCCCCTATACTTGCTGCAACTCTGCATGTCACCCTTATTCTTAAAGACTACTTCTCCATTCCTCAAGCAACTTCTAACCTCCAAACTCCGTTTGAAAACATGAGTTCATTTCACTGCTGCCTCACCTAGACACTTTACTGGGATGTCATCAGGAACAACTGCCTTTACACTTTTCTTCATCCAGCCATCCTGACATCATCCTTTATAATCTTATCTACCACAGAGGTCACCCCTTGTACTCTTTTGTCCCTCTCATTTTCCTTATTTATCAGCTCTTCAAGTACTTCTTCCATCTTCTCTTTAATATTTGTTAACCACAGCCACGTCTGTCCTCTTTGCAAAGTCCACTACCATACTTTTCCTTAGCTTCAAACTTGCCCATCACCTCCTCATCACTGTGTTGTCCTCACCCATGTCCATTAAAATCTGCTCCTATCACAGCTCTCTCACCCATACTCACCCCAGAATCTCTCTTCTTGTGGGGCATAACCACTAACAACATTCAAAATCACTGTGCGTCATAACAGACTAAAAGTTGGTCAGACTTTGTCCACAGGGCAGCTCTGTGGACGTAGGTGTGCGGTGCTTGCACTAGACTGAAACATGTAACAAGAGTATTTCAAAAAGAACACACTTCAGAAAACACTGCCACATAAACTTTTAAGTTGAAGTAGGCCAACCCAGCAGAGAAGCATGCCTGCAGGAACACCAGCACTGGTCCAACCGGGCAGTTGACTGGGTATTTTTTTCCTGTAGGTTTTTTTTTCTCCTAAGAGTTTTTTTCTCCTTGTGAGTCGGCCAGTTCATCTAATTGTCTCTAATTTTAATTTCAGTTTTGTTTACTTTAACCGTGTAGTGATCGTGTTGAGACTACAGACATTAGCTTAACCTAAAACTCCCATAAACCATGTTCTTCAAATTGCTAAATGGTTTTATACTATACTGTGTTACAATTGTTCTGAATTGTTTTCTGTTTGGTTTAATGTAAAGCTGCTTTGCAACAAGTGGTTTGCAAAAAGAGCTATATAAATAAAAATCTGTCTCAAGTGAAAAGTTTTCACTTCAGAGAATAGAGTTTCCTCATGGTAGGAGGTTTGGGTTGCAAAATGGTCTAGACAACCTTAATTGAGAGACTTGAAGCTATGAGTTGCACCACCTCAGTGGCCATACATACACACAGATTCCACAGCTCTTGATGATGGTGGACGATAGTGTCCCCTGCCAGAGACAGAAGATCCCCCTCAAGTGGGTTCCTCTAAGGAGAGACATCTAGGAGAGTTATGAGGTATGAGAACAATACTTGGCTTTGCCAGTACGGGGCTACTTACCACCACTTAGACACATAGATACTACGTCCAGATGTGTTGTTTCCAGAACTGCTGGGAGCACCGCAATCATAGGGAATTACAAAGCAGACATAGCCTCGGCCAAGTCTGAACCATGGCATCAGAAAGAGGAGCAGAATGAACTACAGAGAACTAGAGGGGACATTGTGCAATCTCTAAAGAGGCGAAGAGGTCCACTTGGGCTTGCTCATAAATCCTGCAAATCTGATTCACCACATCAGGGTGAAGTCTCCATTCCACGGACCTCTGCCCTTGGCAGGTATATAAACTGCTCAAAGGCTGTGAATCTTCTGACCACGCTACCTTTTGGGCCGGGGACCTGGAGAAATACTGGTTTGAGGCTACCGTGCCCTATAGCACCGGAGGTAGCTTGGCAGAGCACCCTCTCTTTCTCTTCACCTTTGGCATTCCACTGTAGCTTAAATGCTGATCCTGGTGCTAATATAGCAAGACAAACAATAAGACACACAATGCAACACAGAGCACTTCGCTGAATGAAAGTAGCTAACCCGAGCTGCGCAATGCACATGCTTTTATAGCTTCCTGTTCATGACATCACCCCGTCTGTGACGCCAAGCCCTGTAATAAATGCATCAGTGCATAAATGCTGATAGCGTTCCCGTAGCGTTTTGATGCAGCTCGAGTTCCTGAAAGGGAAATATATTTTTTAAATTAAACATTCTGTAAGGGTCAGTGTTTAAATGCAGCTCACCTGTTTAAGGATGCCAGCAGCCATCTCATGACTACAGTCAAAAATCACATGAAATTCTTTTCCCCGTTTCATTTCCTTTAGAAGTGGTTTGGCATCTTTTGTCTCCATTGGTAGCTGTCTGATTTTTAATCGAATGTTGTAACGAGAGGGAGCTTTGATGAGCTCCTGCAATCGAATCAGACCTGAGAGAATATAAACAGAAAGAATATACAATTTACAGAATTAAAAGACAAACTGAGAATAATGTCAAACTTGATGTATCTTATCAAGTAAAAATGTACAAATGTAAATAACATTTATTTGTTCCACACTATATTCAATGTATGACAAAGATCGACTTTGACATTTAGCAACAGATTTTGTGATATTTTGTACTAAGAAAAGAAAGTAATTTTGCCTTGAAAACGTGAAGGTGGGTTAAAATATAAAATTATTAATTTATTATTAATTAATTATTTTTTATTAAAGTTTTAAAGTTTTTTATTAAAGTACAATCAAGTCTCTGAATTACAGTGTGATATCAGTTACTATGAATACAATGTTTTCAATATGTATCAGGTATACATCTTATCTTTTAATTAAGTGAACTTTTTGTGAGTCTGAGGTTGGTCTACCATATCCTCTGCACAGATGCAGTGCAAACATGAATGTTGGCGCCTGTCTGTATTGACTGTCTTATTTCTTTAAACGTTTAACTGTGATTCCTATTTATCAAAGCATATATTTAATTATGCTTCATTAAACAAGCTTTTGGTACTATATCAAAACAAAAGCCCCCTGAGCTGCAACATAATAGCCTGTAAATAACTGTGGTGGTGGCATCCCTTAAGTGTTCTTTTTAAAGTCCCTGAAAACAAAGGCTGTCTGCTTTGTAATTCTCTGTGTTGTTAGTCTTCTTCCAGAAGAGTGCTGCTATGAGTCAGTAATCTGAGGTAAATGCAGCTTCCCTGAGGCATTATTCAGAGAGCAAAGAGTAAGCTGGCTCCTCAGTCAGAGCTGTGAAGTTCCAGACATAAAGGTCAAGGTTAATGTAGCTCTGTCCTGTACAGAATAAACATGTAGAGCAAATTGAAGAAGTGGAAAATAAGGTCATACATTTTAACAGAGAAGACAAAATGTAAAGCCATTTGACTTTGAAGTAACATCTCATCTCACAACCCATTTCTTTATTCATATAAGAAACACTTTGAGCTCTAGAAGGACTCTAAAGAACTTTATTATTTGAGGATCAGAACTTCTGTTGTAAGAAAACAGCTGTCAGACCTGCCTGTGATTGACAATTAATATTCACATTGATGTCTTGGAGTGAATGTTTGAGTGAATGAGTGAATAATGCTTTTTATTATTTTTCAACTTAATTCTCTAAAGTTGCCAGCATATCATTTTTTTAACAATAAGTAATGTTTAACATAAAACATTTAACCATTGGTCATATTTCTCTGAGCCTGTGTTGTCACGTTGTCATTAAACTGTACCACAAAAATGTTCCACTTTGTTACACCTGCTATGTATATTTGCACATTAGCAGGGGGAGGTATAATTTCCTATTAAAATGGTATTAATGGAATAAATAAATTTAGAATTAGTTAGTGGACTAAGTGGCATCTGTAAACAACCAGTTATCAGAACAATTATTACGTTATGATAACGTTATGGGAAGCCTTTAAAAAGATGACTGTTTAAAAATATGGCAGTGGAGCTGTCTAAACATTCTGTGGGCACTGTGGGCATTTGACAGGCAGAGCATTGATGGATTGGTGTGTATATCCACAACACACTGACACTGATTACCGAGAGGTTTACCAAGACGCCATAAAACTTCAAAGACAGCATGATGATATAAAAATAAAAGTAATCCTTTAATGGGTGACCAGATTTGAGTTTGTGAAAAAGAGGACACTTCAGCAGTGTGTCCACAAACATGGTCACTATGTACAGTACAGAGTACAGATGTACAGAGTTTTCTTTATTTTCATGACTGTTTACATTGTAGATTCTGACGGAAGGCATCAAAACTTTATTGAACACATGTGGAATTATGTAAAAAATTTTGTTAATAAGTTTTATATTTTAGATTCCTTAAAGTAGCCACCCTTTGCTTTTTGGATATTGCTGCAAACCCTCGGTGTTCTCTCAATGAGCTTAATGAGGAAGTCACCTGAAATGGTTTTTGCTTAAGAGGGGTGCCTTGTCAGGGTTACTTAGTGGAATTTCTTTCCTTATTTATTGGGTTATCATTAGCAATAGAGTCACCTCTGCTGCTAATGATAAGTTCATCCGAGTCACCAGCCTCAGAAATCGTAAATTAACAGCATCTCAGATTAGAGATCAGATAAATGCCACACAGAGCTCTGACAGCAAACACATCTCTACAACAGCTGTTAAGAGGAGACTGTGAAGTGCAGGTCTTCATGGACAAATAGCTGCTAGGAAACCACTGCTAAGGAGAGGAAACAAGCAGAAGAGATTTGTTTGGGACAAGGAACACAAAGAATCGACATTAGACCAGTGGAAATCTGTGCTTTGGTCTAAATTTCTAAAGTCTAAATTTGAGATCTTTGTTTCCAACCGCCGTGTCTTTGTGCGACGCAGAAAAGGTGAACAGATGGATTCTACGTGCCTGGTTCCCACTGTGAAGCATGGACAAGGAGGACAAGGTGCTTTGCTGGTGACACTGTTGGGGATTTATTCAAAATTGAAGGCATCA